>MU217308.1:97035-157904 GCA_018584345.1 Thuja plicata | reverse complement strand
TATATATATATATATATATATATATATATATATATAATCTCATAGGATTTATCTTACAGAAGCTACAAAACATCAACAAAAGGAAGAGTTTTGCACCTTCCCATCGCTATGGTTAAGTTTTCAATTGGTTGTAGTTAAAACATTGGCATTTACATGCAGAAGTCTTGTGAGAAGAACATAGAGACTTCCCCTTAAAGAACAACAAAGGTCCTGACGCCTTTAGATTTGGAGTCGCATTATTCACCCTGCTAGTAATGACCATACTGGCAAAAAGCTCCTAATTTGTTGACAAATATCCAATCACTTTCGTGTGTACCAAAATTCTCCTTGGGATGCCATACATTTAAAGGTAAAACTGAAAACTTGCCTCGAAGGCCATAGTTGGTCATTTTGATCGTGATCTCAAAAGGACTTGCAAATGGGTTCTGATCAGAATCTCACCTCCACATCACTCATGCATGCCAATGCATAAAACTTGTCTTGCAGGCAGTTGTAAGGCATATCTGGTGTTTTTGAGTTATAGAAAGTTTAAAATACCTGCAGCTTGCACATCATGTAACGTTGCATCCACAAAAACAAGATAATTTTGTAAGTCAAACATTTTGTTTGAAAAAACCTTGTAAATCTGCTAAAACCAAGACACGAGAACGAATGTATACCAATCAAGGCCTCCAAATGAGACAAGGAATCAAAAAGGTTCTGAACCTAAGGAATACAATCTTGTTTACAAGAGTCAATTGAAAATAACATCAAAACGAGAGTAATACAGCTGACCTTGGAGTGGCAATACCTGCATTTCAATATTTTAATATGTTTCAGCTGTCAGTGTATTTGGAAAATGAGATAAATCTACCACAGCCCACATACAACTGAGCTGAATAGTTCCCAATCCTTGAGCCAATAGTTGCATAGGACCACCATTGTGTCTCTATTGACAGACTGCCTAGGAATTGACAAGTACTCTATGAAATGAAGAGTTGCTGCAATGCATCATTAAAAATGAAAGATGTGACGTGTGTAATGTCTCTTGCGATTGCCAATGCATTGTGAGTAGACTTCTTGATCACTTAAAAAAAGGGACACAGAAACCTTCAGAGAACTATAGCCGTATTGTGACATAAGGCATTGACAGCTTGAGCAGGGACAGAAACCAACAATAAGATATTTGCAAATAGATAGAGTAAAATCCAATGTGCTCAAATAATTTGAAACAAAATGGTTAAAGTGGATTGAACAAAGAGCAGATTCACACAGAAAAATGGAATTATCAATAACAAAAAGCTCTTTCCACGAATTAATTCAAGACACAAATCACACACATAATAGAGAGCTCACCAGACAAGCAACTCCCATCTTGCACTTCAGGGAAAAATTACTTCAGATATTTTGGCTCCATTAGATCTGAAAACACCTATCTTGATTGTAGTTTAAATCAAGAGTTATCTCCATAAACCAGGGAATTTCAGGACTATTTCAAACTGTGCAAAAGTTCCTTGCATTAAAATAATAACTACAAGGAAGTTTTGAAAAAGTTGGTTATGATAGTGACTGAATCTGCTAACACAATCCTCCAAATGCAGAAAAAATGTACTTTTAAAACATGAGAATCTCTGCACATAGCCCTTTTTTTGTTCTTATCATTTTAAAAGGCAAACAGAAATCTTACAGAACTCAAAATGCATGCCTAGGAAAAATGGTGGGCAAGTAGGATTCATTCACATTTTGAACATAACAGATAAGTTTAAAAAAAGGTCTAGCACAAGCCTGACACAAAATACCGCAAAAGTTTATTTATCATGCAATTAAAACTCATGAGACAAAACTGTTAAATCACAAAGAAGTAGATTTCCAAAATAAATCCTCAGAATCATTTAAAACTACTAACAAGACTACAGAGGCCGCAATTACTACTCCGAGAAAAAACTAGAAAGGACAACTTCCTCTTCACCGCTTTCCCCCTCCACCACCAAGCTTGGGACCTTTAGGCATTGCAGCCTTAGGCAGCTTGGTTTGTGTCTTCTGAGACTTTGAAATAGTCTCTGCCTTCTTTGCTTTCTTCTCATCTTTGTTCTTCTTTATTCTCTCTTTAATTTCTCTGAAATTTTCAAGAAAAAAATACGGTCAGCAAGTACAGAATCAAAGGGAATTGTATGATCACAAAAATGATAAATGGGAAGAAACATTATCAAATTTGTCACAAAACCTGTAAGTAAAAAAGACCATACCTCAAAGCAGCCTCGCGGGCAGCAGCTCTAACTTCTGTTTTCTCAGATCTTTTCTTCTGGATAACTTCCAAAGACGCACCAACAATGGACCTTGAATAAGGCTTGCTTGTCTTGCGTCTTGTCTTTTTTACTTGCTCAGCATTAATATCCTGGTAATAATCACAACATGATGTGTGACCAGTAATAACAGACCTCACAATTCAGATTTTAGTGCATTAAATGATGAATTACCTTCTTATGCTGCTTTCTATACATTGCAGTCCATGTCAACTTGGATGGCTTCAGACGGTTATGGAAGTACCTCTTACACTTGGAATTGAGAAACAGGAAAACCTGTAAATTTTCATATAATACAGATCAGGATAATTGAAATGTGTCATCAGATTAGACGAGAATTCAATAAACAGATGCAATTTTGATATGAAGATTTGGTTCAATGCAGAATGAGATCATGCATTTACAGTTTGATTGTTTCAGTGGTAATTAAGGTGGTTTTTAAAAGAAAATTATGTGATACAATGTACACAGAATTAATCAAATCCTTCCAAATAACTTATTAAAAACCATGAGTTCATAAAATATACATACCTGTGAATCTGACCGGACAAACCTGATACCCTTCCCAGGGTAAATCTTTGAACCGCTGAAGCGGCAAACTTCCGTCCTGCAGATATTAAAGATGTTTACAAAGAAAAGAAAATAAAGACAATTTTTGCTACTAAAGAACATAGCAATTAAACAATAAACACGAAGGTGGAAACTTATATGCCAAGAGAGGTACAAAACAAACTGATCATACAAAATAGCATGTTAGACAAAAACATATAGATCCAATCAACGAGCACATAAAATGTGCGCGTGTTATGTGATAAAACACTACAGTTTATGTTTATTTGCAAAATCTATTAAGCATAAACATCACATAACACTACAGTTTATGTTTATTTGCAAAATCTATTAAGCATAAACATACAGGAAATACAAAAGACATCATCAATACTTATAAAGAATAATAAGCATACTGAAAAGAAAATATAAATACAAACAATCAAAAACAGATATTTTACATGTATTATACTATTAAGCCAATCCTTTAATCAGCGAAACACAACCTCAAAGGCACATATGTTCCAACATAATTTAGCTGGATTTGACCGAGAGAGATTTTATTATCATGTATGATAGCTCCTCATATTGTCTCATATGCTCTTGCCAAACTTAAAGCTGCCTCACAATAATATCTTGACAGGTATTGTCACACCAAACATCACAAAATATGAGAAATATAAAATGACTGCTACATTAGTTCTGGGTGTTGCAATGTCCTGTGACAACAGCAGAACCACTAGTTCACACTGAACCCAGCCAAAAACTTGCCAAATGATCTGTGAACTCAGAAGATTGACAAGACTCTTGGTACAAATAAATGCCCAGAAATACTTTGAAAAAACTTACAAGTACTAGAAACCATAAAGAACCATAGTAGCGAAAATCTGCAAAAAATCACAATTAATCTGGAATCAGGGTTGGTGCCGATTTTTTCCCCAAAAAATTGGCTAAAATCAGTCAACTATGGTCAACGATTTTTGGGCGAAAAATCGCATTTAATCAGCGAAAAAATCGTGTTTAAGTCATGATTAATCGCTAAAAAAAGGGGGCCAAATTGCTGGTGCCGGGAAAACCCTAAATGGGGCCAAAAAACACCCCATTTTTCCTATTTATCAGCGCCTCGCGAGCCTATAGTTAGAAACAACGAGCCTGAGCAACGTGAGCCGTGAGAAGCAAGGAGAAAACTCTCTGCAGTTGATTCTACTTGCTGTGAGCCATATTATAATTTATTAATCTCTATTGAAAGACTCCAGTGGATTGAGGCAATATTAATTAGTGATATGGATCGGAGAAACTTCAGGAATGCAAAATCGATCAGATTTCCACAATCCATTTTAATTAAGCTTGAATTTCTGGTTTTGATTGTGTATGTTTTTTTGGCATCAACGTTTCGGATCACACTTGATCCATCATCAGGATGTAAGAGCAAAGAGCATGAAGGATATGTTAAAATGGATCATTTTAACATATCCTTCATGCTCTTTGCTCCATTTTAACATATCCTTCATGCTCTTTGCTCTTACATCCTGATGATGGATCACGGAGTGTGATCCGAAACGTTGATGCCAAAAAAAACATACACAATCAAAACCAGAAATTCAAGCTTAATTCAGGAATGCTGACGATGCAAGGATTGGTATACAGCTGCGCAAGGGATGTGCATTTTGTTTGATGTAATACAGGAGTTCCGTGAGGAGTGGAGGGATCACAGACTCGATGATGGTTCTAAATCTCTGCCAAGTTTAGATATTATGCAAATGCCATACAACCACCAGATTAGTTGATAGTTTATTGTTGCTGATAATATACATTAATCCTTAACAATTAGCGATATTGAAACATTCATCTAAATCATTCAGTAATATAAAGAAATGAGCTCCGCGTATATTACGCATAACACAGTTGATTAATCATTCAACACAAAGGGACAAATGATATAAGAACAAAATGTCAATATTTCAAGATCGATACAAAATTCTTCACATCAATGTTAGTTCCGGAGATTACAATTTTGTCTTTGACAGAGACTTCACAAAATCTATTTTCTACAATTAATGGTTGAACTCTATATTTTAATTGCTCTCAATATATCTATGCTGTGGAAATGCCCTTCCATTTTTTTTAAAAAAAATATGACTGTTTTTCTTCATTTTATTACGTTTTTTTGTAAATCCGATTTTTTCAAAAAACCCTACTCTTTTGGTTTGCCGATGTTTTCCCAAAACGATTTATGCTTCTATGCCATAAACTATTTGAAATTTTTTACCTCTAACATATTTTACATAGAATTTTTTATTTATTTTTTGATCGGTAATAGGTGTTGTTTTATTGATTTGAAAGGGCAAAGCTTGGCCCAATACAAGGGTGATAACAAGTAGGGGTATCACCTCCCCGAGATTCCAATAAAACACAAGGGACTAAAAGACAAAAAATAATAGTACCCTACAAGTTATGGTTTACATTCAGCCACTCCTTTTGAATGGGAGCGAAGAACCATTTCAAAGTTCTTATGTTTTCTATCTTTTTTCCCTTTCACCGTAAACCATCCATCCTCAGCAGCATTAGCCTCTTTCAGCCCCTCTAAGGATGTGACCGTTGGGGTTCTCCCACTCCCCTTTTCACTGGATCTCTTTGCCCGAGTCACATCCGGACCTGAACCTTTATTCACCAACGGTCGTATTTTCTCGATACCAGCTGGTGTGCCCGTCCCTACCCCATGATCGTGAGAAGTGTCCAATGGATGATCAGCTGGCATAGGTTTCTCGTTGCTTGCCTCCAATGGGGTCTTCACATGAGCTATCTCTGGGGGCTTCTGAGTCTTCGCCATGGGAGTCACCTATGCGAAGCTCCTATGTTCTTCCCCTTTCTTCTCTACTGTGTAGTGTTGTTCAGCGACATCTTTCCACCATGATGTCGCCTTGGATCTCTTATCCCTGCTACAATGTGCAGCCAGATGCCCAGTTTGGAAGCACCGTCTGCATCTAAAGGGAACATTCTCATAGTCCAAAGGTTGTGTCCACAATCCTTTGGAAGTTTTAATCGAAATTGCCTCTGGGAGGCCGGCAGAGACATCCATTTCTACCAAGATTCGAGCAAAGGTAGAGTGAAGCAGATTGGAAGACTCCAAATCAACCATTAAAAAATCACCTAACGAATTCCCAACCTCTTCCAACAACGATTCAAACCAAAGGTGCAGGGGAAGGTTAGGAAGCCTTACCCACAAAGGCATCGTGTTAAAGGTCTCAGTTGCTGGATGAAAGGCAGGGTGCCATGCTTTTAAACTTGGTGAAAACTTCTCCTCCCAAACCCAGAAATGTTCACATAGAACCTTATTTCTATCCTGGGGGTTTTCAAAGACAGCAATAAAGAAACCCTTTGCTGCCAGATAGATTTGAATATCCCCCTCGATTACAGGCTCCCAGTTGTCCAAAATCCAAGAGTGAAGATCTTGTAAGCTTGGCCAGTGCCCATGGAAGCGTCCAATCACCCCCATATTGGAGAAAACTGAGACATTGTGGGCTATCTCCTCCTCCGCCTCAGAGCTCAGCTCGACAGCCGCATGCATGGTGTTTGGGGCTATGGGGCATTTTGCACCATCCCCTCGCTGCATGTGAGGCCCATGGTCTTGCCTAGGAGCCCAGACCCGATCCTGGCGCTGGAGCCCCAACCATTCCCTATCTCCCGCTGGTTTATTTTTCCCCAAATCCCAGTTGCCGCTCCCATTGCAGACTTTCGCATTGGAAAGCACCCCCCTCCCATCGATTTTAGGGGTCGTCGGCCCTGCATTTCCTTTGGGGCCCTCAGGCACACACGCCCGCTTCTCCCTATGGGTCGCCACCAGCCGAGAGCCCCCAAGTCCAGAAGACAGGTCGCGAGCCCTGGCACAATCCTTGTCCAGTGGCACATGTAGACCCTGCGGGCCAGCCCTGCTTGCAGACGGTGGCGCCTCCTGGAAGGCCGAAGCCCTAGCACCCGTGAACGCAGAAGTCATCGTTTCACCACAAAATGTTGATTTTTTACATAGAATTCTTTTCAGAAGGTAGCGAATTGGCCAATTCTTGTCTGCCCGGCCAGAGCATTTATAAGAATTGTCCATGTGACTCTGAAGAGATACCACGTTACAGATACATATATAGCAGTTTTAAAGGCTCCAGAATTCCAAGTGTTGCTCTACATAAATGATACGGTTTGCAGAAATGCATACAGATATTATTTAAAAACTGTGTTAGCAGGTCAAGGTCCAGTTCGATGCAGAAACACGGAGAGATATTACTAAACGCTTGTGTTACTGGATCTGCCTGGGGACTGGCCAGATCTGGGTCCAGTTTAGTCCACCTACGGATATAGAAGGGGGTTGTTGCTGAGGAGGTGGTTTTGTCTAAGATGGACCTGAGCAAACCCAGGACAACTCGTCAATTTGTTTACACATTTTTCCCTCTTTTGACTTTGACTTGGTCATCCTAAAATAAATTTCTAACCCTAAAAGTGCCATCTAAAGCATTTCAAGCACCAAAACAAACTCATTTTATTTCATTTTTATTGCAAAATGAAAAGACATACCATTTCAAAAGGCTGAACTTTAATTTTGCCTGTCAAACAAAAGGAGCTGAAAATTGATCATCCACAGTAGTTGCATTGCCATTCGTACGCATTTGCAAGTGTATATTAGCAGGCAGGAATATCATTGAAGAATATTCTTGAAAAGAGGCAAATTGAAATTGTTTTATGTCCCTGCATTTTTGTTCTCCAAGCATGAAACAGACTCTCTGCTTTGCTTTTCTTTCATTTACCTACAAATGTATCACAGTACTTGAAATTTTAAAAGAGCCAGGTTTTATTTATCTATTTTTTGTTTCTAAAATTATATTTGTCTTGAATGTTTTGTTTATAAAATTTCTTGTCATAAAAATTACAATGACTAATAGTTTTGATTCCACAAGGCAGCCCGAAATCAAAGCAGATTTATGTTCTCCTCTTTGGAAGAATGTTGATATGATACAACACGCTCTAGGTGATGTGGCAATATTTGAATTTCTATGAGGTGTGATGTCAGATATTCAAGACCATATAGTCGAGTGGAGACCCATTTATGCGGACTTCTTGAACTAGACTTCAATTGCCCTAAAATGTCATACCCTGCCTAAGACTAGGGCAAAGCCGAAAAATACACATCAATCGCAGCTTAAACACCTAAAAAATTAAGGAATGAATATTGGCATAATTATTTTTGGGAAGACCGACCTGTTTGAGGTTTAAATAAATTTAAATTATATTGTTTACGGCCCTCTCCCTTGAAACAATGTCAAAGGGTGTGTATTTAAGAAGTGGAAAGGTGCAATTGCCTCTAAGGAGGAGCATAAATACATATAGTAGGAGCAATTATCTTAAAGAACACAGAACAGTGACCAGATTAAAGGCAGCGATTATTTATGAACAAAGGGCAACGATGGAAATTAATTCTAAAATGTTACATGGCAGCAATTTATTGATAACGGGCTGATTGAGAATAATTAAGGATTATTAGTAGGCAGCAGTTACCAAACAGCATGTAATTAAATTAACAATAAAAGGTGGCGCTTAATTTATGAAGGGATTTATCCCTTGCAAAGGTAATAGTTTCAATGAAGAGGTGTGACTTCCTCTCATTTAAGGATATAAAAAGGAGAAAACAAATCATTTAAAGAGGGGGTTAGCATATCAATTCAGAACAGCAAGTCAGAAGTATAATACACAATCAATTTACAATCAATTCAGATTACCAACCGAACAGGACAGAATAAGTGTTTAATCAGCAGTCAAGCAGGAAGAGCAAATAACAATGAAGATAAGAATAGACTAGTAAATTAAGGAAGTCTGCAATTCAGAATATTCAATATAGCCATCCCTGATCTAGTCAACATTGTGGTATGCAGGGAGATATGTTTGATGGGAAGGGTGCTCCAGACACCCTATTGTAGTTTCCCCTCCAACCTCTACAATGGTTGATTGTTGGAATGGATTCAAAGGAGTCCCAATCATAGGAGGGCGAATAAATTGGCACATAGGGAGGGCAGATAGAAGCTTACTCACTAGATACGCCACCTCATAAAGGATGGATGGCGGAAGGCCACATGAGGCCAAGAGGGATGGTAATCCGCTCTTGAGCCTAGCGCTAGGATCTCTTTGGGCACCCTATCACGTCTCCTTATCTGAGCCCCCTTATGGTTGAACCCAAATAATGAATTATATATATTATAAGATAAAGATGATTGCGAATATGTTCTTTAACCCTGGTAGTTAAAATTTATTTTATGAATTGTGTCTTCAATAATTGTCTAACATGATTGCACAATCGCAAGTAGTATCTATCTTGCTTTTACATTCTTTGGGTAACATTATATCTCTAAGTATATTATGTTCCTTGTTTTTATTGAACTTGTGATTCTAGGGCAAAATATAAGGTAATCCCAAAAGGGGACATTACAATAAAAGAATGGTGTAATTGTGTTATTAGAACAAGTGATAGCATATATTATGGATCAAGAGCAAGCAAATGAACTAGTAGGCCATAGAGAAAAGCATCATTTAGCAAAAATATCATCAAAAGGAATGAAGCCCGTTATGCTCTCATATGTTGACAATGTTGCGGTAAACAAACCCCCATTTTTGGCCACTCCTAAAGAACCCACTACAAATAAATAACAAAAAGGAGTTTTGAAAATGACATTTCAAAATAAGACTCTAGGCATTGTTGATCAACACATAACAAGATATTTATGCAAACGGGTTAGCTTTAAATATTCTTCACTCACCATCAGCAAGAGATAGTGAGAAAAATCAATTAGGCTCCAAAAAGATACAAGGGCCCATGTTATGAAAAGGTGTCCAACACCTTACTAGAAAAAGAGATCACGCTTGTAGAAGATTCATTGAAACCTGTAAGAAATTCAGGGGCTGACACTGGAGTGTCCATTATTTCCAATGGATGGAAGATGGTAAAAATCAGCTCTTGATCAATGTCATTGAAATGTCTCCTAAAGCGGCAATGTTTCCAAGAGATATGGATTGTGAGAGGCAAATGAATGGTGGCTAATATATTGTTAATATCCTCATCAAAACCATCGAGAAAGTGGGACCCCATAATGTTGTTCAAGTCATAACAGACAACACCAAGAATTGTAGAGTTTTTGAGTTGTTGGTTGAGACATACTATTCACACATCTTTTGGACACCTTGTACAATCCAAAATCTCAATGGAAAGATGCTAAAAATCAGCTCTTAATCAATGTCATTGAAATGTCTCCTAAAGGGGCAATGTTTCCAAGAGACATGGATTGTGAGAGGCAAATGAATGGTGGCTAATTTATTGTTAATATCCTCATCAAAACCATCGAGAAAGTGGCACCCCATAATGTTGTTCAAGTCATAACAGACAACACCAAGAATTGTAGAGTTTTTGAGTTGTTGGTTGAGACATGCTATTCACACATCTTTTGGACACCTTGTACAGTCCAATATCTCAATCTTTTGCCACAAAAGATTGGGAACATAATTAGTTGAATCAATCTTATGCTACAAATGATTGGAAACAGAATTGACTGGATCAAAAAAGTTATATGCAGAAGTTGAAGAGATCCAAATAATAATCACCAACCACCACATTTCACAATGCATATTTAGATCAAATTCAAAACTGGAGCAATCGTAGGTGTTATGACCCTACTAGAGATTGTAGTCTTAATAAAAGACCTAGGCGATACAATAAATTAATAGCAATTCATTGTAAGAGACCAACCAATATTAAAGGATTTAAGATGGAAGCAACTAATTTAAAGGGCCCACTAGAATTAGAAGAAATTGAATAGCAATTTATTTTAAAATGGAACCGACTGAGATTTATTCAAAGGAGAACTGAGTTTTATTAAAAGCTTAATAATAGGCAGCAATTACCAAACATAATCAAAAGGCAGCACTTCATGAAGAGTGGTATCCCTTACAAAATGACGGGTTATGATTCTCTCCACTAGGGAAGATATAAAAGGGGAAACATCTCAATTGAGAAAGGGAATCAATAAGCAATTGAAAGAATTTACAAATCAATTGACGAAATATAAAATCAGATGAGCAATTAATATATTTCAGAAATTAAGTTATGTCAGCCATTTGAGAATAAATTCATTGATTTATCAAAAGGTATTTCATTAGAAATAACCTACAAAATTCCTTGAGCAATCATGTCTTGAATTTGTGAAGTGTCTTGCAAATAGGAAGGATGGACAGCCTTCCAAGTTCACGAGAGATGGAACAGTTGGAGTAAAAAGGTGGCTCCACAACACCCCCAAGATCCCTGCAAGACCAAAATAACTTCTACAAGAGAGAATGGAAAGAATAGCTTGCTTCAACAAGAGATTGATTGAATATGAATAGACATACAAATGTACATGAGAGCTCTTGCTTATATAGGCAACGTGTGATGAGGTAAGACAAATACCCGTGATGCAAACATTAAAAGCATTATGCAAATATCAAATGCCTTCATAGCTAAAAGCAAATGAGGTGAGCATAGCCCCATTATAACTAACTTCTAGAATGCCACCTAGGATATAAAGACAACTACCTTGGGTCATAAGTAAACTTAACATGTGAATAGGTCCCCACAAATGATTAGATGCAAAATAACCTCATTCGCACTAACAGCCCCCCTTAAGTGCAATTAAAGGAGATAAAATTATTATGTAAATGATGCAAGAATGCAAGATGAGATGCAATATGGATCCCGGCTACGAAACCATTTTAGGTACCTATGTACAATGCAATGCAATCTCTCACAAATGGAGAAAAGGAGAAAACAAACTAGGAAAAACTCCTATCAAATGAGAGAAAAGAAACAAACAAATGATGGTGCATATAGAACTCAATGATAACCCCAAAGGACTACATACAGCATGTATATACAATCAAGTATCCCCTCATAGGAAGGAAAAAGAGAGACGTAATATCACCCAAATAATAAGATGCGCCAATGTCGATAAAGTATACCTGAAAACAAAAGATGATCCAATGCCTACAAGCAAGCCATCCGGGCCCATTTGGGGGCAGGAATTGGACTGGAATTGGCATTATCTAAATTCTGGATATTGCCAAATTCCATGTTTGGGTCCATGGAAAAAAATGGAATTGGAATTCCGAAATTCTCATTTTGCCCCCAAAAGGGAATATCATCTTCCACCTAAATAGGTGGAATTGGAATTTCAAATTCCAATTCCAATTTTTACAAAAGCAAATTTAATATTTCGTGGGATCCGCGACTATAAAGATGTATATTATATTGCTATAAGGATGTATAGATATACATGTGTGTATATACGCATGTGTGTATATACACTTGTGTATATATACACACGTGTGTGTATACACGTGTGTGTATACATGGATACACACTTGTATGTGTATATACACATATATGTGTATATATACACACATGTATGTGTGTATATGTGTGTATATACACACATGTATGGTGTGTGTATGTGTGTATATACACACACATGTATGTGTGTGTATATGTGTATATATACACACGTGTGTCTATGTGTGTATATATACACAAATGTGTGTATGTGTGTATATATATACACGTGTGTATATGTGTATACATGGATACACACTTTTATGTGTATATTTATGGTGTGTATATGTGTGTATATATACACACATGTGTATGTGTATATATATACACAAATGTGTGTATATGTGTATACACACATGTGTGTATGTGTGTGTATATATACACATGTATGTATATGTGTATACATGGATACACACTTGTATGTGTATATACACATGTGTGCATACACACACATGTATGTGTGTATATGTACACAAATGTGTGTGTATGTGTGTATACACACACATGTATGTATATGTGTATACATGTGTGTATATACAAACATTATATATACATGTGTATATATACACACATGTATGTATGTATGTATGTATACAAACATTATATATACATGTGTATATATACACACATGTATGTATGTATGTATGTATACACATGTGTGCGTGTGTGTATATATAAACACCATATTCAAAGAAATTAAAAAATAAAGAATTAAAATTCCTTATGCATCTTCTCATTCATCTTCCGGGTGAACCAAAAGGGTCGGTCCATATTCTGGATTTCATTTTGAGGATAAGGATCTTCCTAAATTTGCAGCATCTTCCTGAATTGACCATATCCAGGATATGGTATTCCAGTACCCAAACGGGCCCTTAGGAAGAACCAAGTCCATCGAATGATGAAGCCACTCCATGTCCAACTAAAAGGAGGAAGTCTTAAAATATGAGTCTCTGAAAACTAAGTAGGAGTCTCCAAGCTTGAATAAGCCACCACATAATCATGGTCAAACTCAACCATGAAATATGACAGATGAAACTCGTGAACGTCAACCTCCAAAGACGATGAAGATGAATCAACAGATGTGATGAAATTGTTATCAAAAAGGAGAGAAAGCCCCTCAAATATGTCTCCCACTCCTTTAGTGTGAGACTCCACAAACAAGTCTAAAATACTTGCCAAATACTCATCCCACAAAGCAAGATCGGAAAAACTATGATCAACATGCTCAAGAGAAGAACTCAAAGCTGAAGAAGCGAGAGATGGAGTAGGAAGCTCAACACTAGTCTCAAGAACACCAAAATTCAAATGACCAAACTTCTCCTCACTAAAATGATTAACCCTTGATGGAAAGGTGTGCAACAAAGGAACATTATCATCATCATGAGCAAAATGAGAGAGGAGTACACTCGGAATGAATGCTCAACCACTTTTGTAGCAATGATATCTCTAGTCTCTATGACCCTGACATATCCATAATCAGGAGTGAACTCAACTCTCTTGCCTTGCCTACTATGAGTAATTTGATAAACATAAAGGAGATTAGATGACAAGGAAGGTACACAAAGTACATCACTAAAAGATCCCTCTCCCGTGTCAATAGAACCTTTCCCACAAACCTCCATGTATGTGTTGTTACCCATCAATATATTAGGTGAATTCCAAGGCTCAAAAGAAGAGAACATATCCTTAGAAGATGCCATATGATGAGATGCTCTAAATCAAGAGTCATCACCCATTTTCAAGAATTGTAGAAGCCAAGAGTGCATTATCTTTCATCTTGTTAAAGCCATGTGAGACTCCTACGGTTCTTGACTGTGTGGATGAAGATGTTGGCGGTTGTATTGTTGAAGGAGGAGACACTAATGAGGGCAATTGGATGTTGTTCTTCTAAAGGTGTGTGAGTTCATCAATCTTCTTATCATAACACCTATGATCAACATGTCTTTGTCTTTTACAATAAGCACATTTCAACTTCTTTTTGAATGATTCCTCTTTAGAAGGAGAGTCCTTAGCTTGCTCATTAGACTTAGAATCCTTATTTTGTTTCTTACCCTTGCCACTCGAAGCCTTTGGATTTGGATCTTTTGCAAAAAATGTTTTCAATGTGCCAATTTTTCTTGTTCCCTTGTGAGTTGAGATGCAAATCCATCAAGAGAATGCATTTTGTGTGCACTACCTAGAGCATCCACAATAGCATAAATGCAAAAACAAACACTAAATAATCAAGACCAAGCTTAGAGAGAATAGAGAGAATCAATTGTTCATCCTCTTTCGTAACCCACATTTGGTCAACTGCAATCTAAGAGAATTGAGATTTGTGAAGAAGTCCTGTATATTTTCAATATCTCCAAGATTGATACTCATTAGTTCATTCTCCAACCAAAATTTCGTCATCTTATCTGGCTTAACAGAAAGATTCTCTAAGGTAGTCCAAATATCATCAAGATGTGTATAATAAACTAGATGATATCTAAGATTAGGAGAAATGGACATAATAAGAGTACCAAGAGCTTCATCTCTTCTATCAAACCATTTTCTCTTTTCTACAACACCTACGGTGTTCAGGATCTGTGCCTTATGTGTTCTCTTCAATTGCAATTTCAACAATAAAAGTTGCAAGTTTGAATTCCACTTGTGATAGTTATAAGGAGTCAGAAATTCAACTTCAAGCAAATCCATGATAAAATTAGAGAATACAACATATTATCTCTCGCAATACAAACAATCAACCACTTTGTTCACAAGAAATTGCCATTATTTTGCAAATTTAAAACAATGTATCCAAACTAATTTCAAAATAAAATTATGGAAAAAAATCTGCAAAAATGTATGAATTAAAATGAAGTGCTCCTAAATACCTTCTCGTTACTGCTTGAATCACGAAAATCGAAGTCCAGGACAAGAAGTTACAAGCTCGAGGTTCAAAAGCGAGATCTGATTTCAACTAATAAAAAACAGCATAAAACAACAAAATTTCCGTAGAATACCTACACCATTGTGAAGTTTGCGAACTCGTCTTTCCACCAATATCTTGTTTGCAAAATTTCACCTCCGTAGGACGAAACAAGGGGCCCCCTTAGCACCTAGGGGCTGAAAAAATCAAGGGCTCATGGTCCTCCATACGACCACATGGGCGCTAGGGGCAAAATAAAAAGGTGCCACTAAGTTGGCAAAGCGCATGGTGATAAGGTTGGGCAGAAGTGGTTCAATGGGTGGAGGGCTCGAGCTGCATTGCCAAGGAATATCCTTCGCCCTAAACAAATAAAGAGGGCCCCAAAATTAAATAAGCCAAAGATATTAATGGTGTCAACAAAGGTTAAGCCACCCCAGTCAATTCTCATGCAGATCAATCAAAGCACCCTACAAACTATGTAGTGTGTTGAGCAAAGAAATTTACGAGCCGACCAAGGACGTCAACCTCAAACCCACTACTTTGGAAGGATGCCAAAAAAAGTAATTTTGTCCTACAAAACATAGTCACCTGCAAACAACAAAGACACCCCTTCCAAACACTGTACGCAGACCCCCACCACAAAAGGCCAACTAGAGTCACTTAGACTGTCGGTCACTGAAATATAAACCATGGCCTATCAAAAATGATGTAAATTGCTTAGAAATGATGAAACACAGGGAAAAGGAAGTACGCGGAATAGTTTGCAAAGCCCTGCGACAACTGCGAGGAAACTTTAAACCACCCAAAAACTAAATATACTTACTAACTCCCCAAGTGGCCTGACATCACAAACCAAGATGATCTAAAAGGGTCAACCATACAATTTTTCTTTTTGCTTGACAATATATTATTTGCCCCAATCAAATAAAACACATGAATAAAATATTATGGACAAAAGATAATTTGAAGTGCTTTGCCCAAATTAGAAGTGTTTTAAATTAAAATAAGGGTTTTTGGGCCTTTCAAACACAATCATGGTGCCCTTTTCACGTCAAATTGTGCCCAACAATAGCTCAATACCAAAACACAACTCTCAAATTTTGGGTAGGAGTCTTCAGATCTAGAGCTCTAAAACCATGTTGGAGTAAATAGGTGACTTCACAACACCCCTAAGATCCCTACAAGACTTAAATAATTTCCACAAGAAAGAATGGAGAGAATAGCTTGCTTCAACAACACAAGATTAACCGAATATGACAATAAGCATATGAATGTACATGAGAGCTCTTGCTCCTATAGGCAAGATGAGATGAGTTATGACAACTACCCTTGATACAAACATTAAACGGATGATGCAAATATTAAATAACTAGATAACTAAAAGTAAATGAGGTGCACATGGCCTCATTATAACTCACTTCTAGAATGCCACCTAGGATATAAGGACAACTAACTTAGGTTCTAAGTAAACTTGACATGTTAATAGGTTCCCACAGATGACTAGATAGAAAATAACCTCATTCAACACTAATAGAAAAAACAACTCACCTTCATGCTCTTATCAAGTTGGACAAAAGGTGCGAAAGATGGCCAGCCTTCCATGCCCTTGGACTTGATCACGGAGGATGGCCAACCTCCAAGGTGAACTAAGGGATGGATTGGCAACCAACCTTACATGCTCTTGGCAAGTCAACTACAATCAACCTTGAGAATTAACAGTTTACAAGCATTCCAAGAAATTCATTATGTGATTTGCTATGACGAATATGCTATGATACAAATATTAATGATGCTATGGTTTATTGATCTAAATATTATGATGCTTTGATATATGGATTTTAATATTATCATTATTTCATGTTACTTTATATTACTAAGATCAGTTTTTAGTGATTAATATATTGTTTGTAGGCCTAAAATCGGGAATATCCCAAAAAGGGACATTTCACTTTTCAGTAGGTAAGTGAAGTAGTATAAAATTTTGTATTTTAATTTCATTTTAATCAATTGAAAAAAGAATTAATCTTAGTAACTGAAATCATAATTTGATTGTGTACAATAATTATTCTTTAAAATTTGTTTTAAATTTTTTTTTTTAACTTTTTAATAAACTGTCGAACTCGAAACCCATTTCACCTTTTAACACAATTGATTGTCCTAAAACAATTTGTGAAGGTTTAAGAGGTACTTTCTAACATGGTCATTAGCCAAACCTGGTCCATATGGAGGCAAAACAACATTGGGAGGACAACAAATATTAAGTAAATGATCCTAGATGACTCTTTGTAGGATCATGCAAAGCATCTCCTTAGTTTCACCGAGCCCATTTTGAGTATGATTCATTGTACAAGTATAGACAAACCTTACTTGAGAGAGATATATGATGTCATTGACTCAGTGATTTAAAGGATTAAGACTATCATAAATGAGAAAGAGCAAGACCTTGAAGAAACTTTCTTTTTTTTTTTTGCAAAGAAAAACCTTTTGTCCACAAAAAACAGTAACATCCACACTGCAAAGAATACCAACTGTTCTTGTAAACCTATAATCCGAGCATGAAAGACTTGCAATCAAGATATATCAGACGCACACCTTTAAATTTATATTGGAAACTATAATCTAACCAATACAAACAGGTTTGTTATTTCTCTTATTTATCTGACCATGGGAAATCAGTAAACTTGGGGAATAAACAGTGGCACTCTCATAATGTCGCAATTCAATTCCTACATGCACTAAAATGATCAGATTTTTTTTTACATGTAAATGTGATAACGCCCTAAACCCACTAAAAGTCCCACCTCTTCTTACGTAGAACTTGCAGGCTAAGACCCTAGATTAAAGGATATTTTATTTAAGAAATAAATGCTCTCGACCGTCATTTTAAAACTGATTGATATTTCCAGCTGTCCATAACCGAAATACACCTCACGACCGGAATGTATCATTTTTCACAGAGACCCGTCTACCAGATCCAGTCAAAAATTAATAAAATGCAGTTCAAGCAGAATCCCAACTCATTATCATATTTCAGCGAAAAATTAAAACCCTAAACCCCAATAACATCATTTTACAGAAACGAAAAATCAAAAGAATTTCAGTGAGCGAAAAACCTAATTTTGAGATTTGAGTTAGCTATAAAAATGCTAAGTGTACAACACCTAATAATATAGAAAATGTATAATAGGATGATTGATATTCTGCAAAAAATAGGGTTTATTGACATGTGTATTTTCCAGAAACTTACTTGAGCACCATGGCACCAGATTAAATTTCCTCCACTCTTCCTGAATCTGCTTCCTCCTCGCTTCCGAACAAAACCACCCTACTGAACAAAAACTTAATTTATAAATTTTTATTGGAAATAACTAGGTTTCCTGAGGATATCTTTCTATAGCATATTATAACAGTGAGAAGTAGAGAAATCTGAATTTGACGTTCTATTCTGCCTGTCAAGCAAATTCTTTTATGGCATTTATCGATTCAAAACGTGTCCTTCAAATGAATGAATGAAAGAAAGATTTTTAAATCGTGTGTGAGGCCGAAGAAGTCTATGGGACCCTCTACAATAGCACGCTTCTCATTAGGGTGTCAGATTTTAGGCCATTTGAAACTTCTTCTTTAAGTCTATTTTTTGGGAGTGAATTTTGACCACCAAGTTTGCTATCCTCTCAAGTAGTGAATATTACGACATTTATTTCAAATAAAAATTTATATACTAGCATTTTTTGTTACTTGACAAAGTCCTCTCCAGGCTAATGATTGATTTTGATAAGATTGTCATTGCTAGCAATTGACATCAAGTAAAGAGTACTATCGGAAAAGAATAGGTTATCGGCAAAAAGGTTATGATTATCAGTTAAGAGTATCGGCAAGTTTTATCAGTATGAAGGAAAAGAAAAGCATAGAATCAGAGACGACATCCTACTATCAAAATGACCTATGGAAGAATCGAGAAAACCTAATTACGGAAGACATAGGTCAAGACATTAGGTCAAACAAATACTTTAAAAAGGAGATCAGAGAGAGAAAGAGACATATAGAGATAGAGTGGATATAGTGAAATAGTGGAGATTTAGTGGAGAAGAAGAAAGAAGCGACAACGCAGAGAATCAAGAAAGGAACATAGCAGAACGAGATCTGACAAGCTTTAGGAGAAAGCATTCACAGGTCAAATTTCTTGTTGATTTATTCCTAACAGTTTAGCAACAAGATTGTGAAATCCCTTAAGTTTTTGAATGTTTATGTGTTACTTATTTGTTAATTTGCAAGTTATCAGTTATCGGTTAATATTGCAGCAATTATCGATAAAAGGCAAAACAAATATCTGTATAGGTAAACATAAAAGCTTAAGTTTAAGATTGATAGGGCAAAAGTGTGAATTTTTTGAGGTACTGATTCACCCCCTCCGTCCACCCCCACCTCCACAGTCCCTTACCTAAATCTTTCCAACAATTGGTATTAGAGTGCATTGGTTCTCTAGAAGAAAAGTTTAACAACTTTGGAGTAGATTTGGGATAATGAGGAGTTATAGGTATTAGAAATAGTTAGAGGAAGCCCTAGACGATGCTAGTGAGCAAATCCATGATTTGAAGGAAAAGCTAAAGAGATCATTTGTAAAAAGGAAGAAACTAACATAAAAACTAAACATGAGCCTTGATGACCTTGACAGACTATCGGAAGGAAGTATCAATTCTGAGGAAGTTGATACTGCTATTGTTGATCTATTGAAAAAGAATAATGAATTACTTGAACAAATTAGTCTAATGAAGAAGAAACAGGAAAGCCAAGCCTTGAGAATGACAAAAATACTGGAAAGAATGAGAATCGCCGAAAGTGTCAAAGAAACTCTTGAAACATAAAAAAGAGATGTTGAAGAAACAATCACTAGAAAAGACTTAGTCCTGGAAAGACAACAGAGAGAGATTCATGCATAGAGGGAACTGATAGAAAGAACTGGTGACAGAAATTTACAACTACAAGCAAAAAATCAGAAGTTGAAGCAAGAGAACGAAGACTTGAAGAACAACCTGAAAGCTGAAAAAGAATTCAATGCAATAGTCACAAAATTTGAACAAAGCATGCAGAAGATTGGCAAACAATCAAAAAATCAAAGAAAACCAGGTGACACTACTAGTCTGGGATATATCGGCAACAATACTATGGAAATTGGAGAATCATCAAGATCTAGAGAATCGAGTGGTGTGCAAGGTAAGAAACCATATAAACCTACTTGCTACAATTGTGGAAAGTACAGTCACACAATAGACATTTGTCAAAGCAAACAAGTAAGTTCTACTGGAAACACACCTTTCAACAGCTATTGCTATAACTGCAACAAGTTTGGTCATAAAACATATGAATGTAGATCTGAAACCATCACTAGATCATCTGAGAAAATTTTCTATGGATATTGCTACAAATGTAATCACTATGGACATAAAGTTGAAGATTGCAGAACCAAAACACCGACAACAAAAAAAAATGGTACACTATCGGAGAAAAGAAGTGAACAACTCAGTTACATGTTTTAAGTGTGGAAAATCAGGACATATAACTATAGACGCTCAAAAATGGTTTGAGCCTACTAGTCTACGTGCTTTAACATTTTTGGCATTATAATTGAAACATTATTTTGTGATCTAATTATTCCTCTATGTTGCACATGTAATCTTTATTATATGACAATATTGTGTCTTTCGTCGATAATTGAATATTGTAAATTGTTCAATTATTTACTAATATTTCTATCCTCTTGGCTGAATTGATCATTTCCTAATCGATTCCAATCGATCCTAAACCATCCTAAACCAATCCTATTCGATCCTAAATGATCCTAAACCATATAAAAACATCCTAAATCAATTCAAATCTATTGTATTTTGTTCCTAATCATTTTAGAATCATTTTGGACTCATTCCAACCATTCTGGGGCATTGTCCAAGATCATCGATGCCTAATTAAATCACTTTTTAAATCAATCAAATCCTTTTTAAATCTAATCAATCTTGTCATCATTCTAGGGGCATAGTCCAAGTTCATCAATGCTTCGTATCCTTTTATCACCCATTTGATAACATTGTCCAAGTACATCAATGTTATCGTTATCAACCTATCATCATCAATTCAATAGTATTGTCCAAGTTCATCAATGCTATTGTTGATCATCATTATCTCAGGAACATTGTCCAAGTTCGTCAATGTTTTCTTATTTGTTATCAATCCTATGGCATCATCAAAGCTCATTAATGTTATTTAATCATTTTCAAACATCGTTATTTGAGCGCATTATCAAAGTTCATCAATGCATCAGAGATATCATAATCCTTATCAATATTATCAAAATCAACTCAACAGTGTAGTAATGCCTTCAATTTGACTGATTTATCCTTTTGGGATGAATGACCTAAGATTTATCCCTAGCCTTTATGAGTAAATTATATTTATTCATTCCTTATCCTAAGTCTCCACAATTAATTAATTTCTAATTAATTAATTGGCTAATTTCTAGTTTATGGAAAAAAAATTATGAATAGAGGCCTTTCTATTAATTAAAATATAAGAGTACAATATTCACAAAAAAAGGGGTCAGAGGATAAAAAAATCACCTCGCAAAGTAACTCGGCACCTAGGCCAGAAATATACTATTATTCATAAAAAGAACATATAAAAGAGCCCTCAAGCTGCAAGAGCAGTTGCAGAAGAGGGAGGAGGATCTCTGTCATCAGAATTGCCCCAAACATTGGGCCCAAGGGTCTGGTTAGGAAGCGACCAGCCATCATCAGTTTCTTTTTCTTCACTCAATTCTCCTTCCTCCCGCCTGGGAGAAATAGCAAGTGTCAGGCGGGGGAACTTATCAGAAGTGGCAGAAGGCCACGCAGGATCACTGGCCGAAGGCCAAGCTGAAGTAGCAGCAGCGGAAACAAGCAGAGGAGGCCAGCCAGCATCCGCCACCCTCTGAGAAGGAGGAGAGGTAGAGCAGCGGTGCCAAGAGAACGACGTTCTAGATCGCCTAGCAAAGGAACTCTGGCTTTGATGGCAGCCCTAGGGCGGCATCCGGTCAGCCAAGAGAGAATTTGCCAGCACCCAAGCAACAACACAAGGGACATTGCCCCAATGTTGCAGCAACTCTTGTAAATGGGCGACCTCACGGGCCACCTTGTTCGCTTGAACTTGAATCTACATCATGACATTATTACATAAACATGCCTTAGCATACAGAGAAATAGTGATATCCAGAAAGCTACGAGTAAAAATAACAATAGTTCGGTCTTTCCATAAAGAGAACAAAATTTCCATCCTGAAAGCATGCCAAATATGGGTGTACTGGGAAGGCATTCCGAGTGAGTCACCTAAGAGCACCATATGCTGGAAAAAGGCCTAAAAAAATCATGTATCCAATTACAATAGTTCTGGGCCCGACGACAAAACCAAAAAATGTGCATGATGGTTTCAGAATGCCCACAAAAAGGGCATTTACGATCAGGCACACCTAAATGTCAAAGTCAAGCTCCCAAAGGAAAACCTTGGTAGAGCAGACACCAAGAAAAATGAGCAATCTTGGGCTTTGTAATAGCATCCCAAATAGTATAAAAATGCCAACTCCAAGTTTTTTGGGAAGATGAAAGGTGTCATCGATGATTGAGAGAATCAATCATCAAAAGATGAGGTACTAGCCAAGAATATCCAAGCTTGGGCTTGTAGTTGGTAAATGACATGTCAGGGTACCATTTACAATCTTTCCACCAAGTTTTAAATGATTGAATTCCCATTTTATGCAGGAAATGAGGCGGAATGGCCGAGACAAGCAAGTCAAAAGTCTGACGATCTGGGCGGATGAGCTAGAACTGAAAACGGAGATCATCCCAAGAGTGGAGACTCGTAGTGGCTCTAGAAAATAAATCCTTGGAATTTGAATGCTATGTTTGTGAAATTAAAGAGCACTCATCTTTGGGATTTTAGCCAGAGGAAGCCCTTGTTGAGAAAAAAGAGGGGACCACGAAATATTATGTTGGTTGAGAGAAAGCCCATCTCAAAAACCATTCCCAACCTAGCAAAGCCAAGGCTTGAGAGCTTCCTAGGATCTCCAGATACTTTTGGCCACAAAAGTACCCTGGATATGAACAAGGTTATTCATGACTAGAAGGGTTTGAAAGCCAATCCCTTTCCAAGCAGGCTTGTGTAAAGGATGCCCTGAAGAGATGCAATGGCGAAGCAAAATTTTCTAGACTTCATTGTCTGTGAGACACTGCACTATCCATTTCGCACAAAGGGCCAAGCCTTGTTTGTGAGTATCTAATAAACCAAGGCCACCAGAAGCCTTAGGGAGACAACAGAATTCCCAGGCCACTCTGTGGAAGCCATGATGATCAACACCAGAAGCCCAAAGGAAATCCCGTAGTAATTTCTCGAGCTTGTGGTAGGAAGCTTTTAAAAGATCCCAACAAGAAGAATAGTACACATGAGTGGCAGCTAAGACTTTGGAGTAGATCTGAAACTTTCATGCAAGAGAAAGTGGTTTGGTGATCCAATAGGTAAGCTTCTTTTTCAGTTTTAGCTAAAACAACATTCCATAATTCAGTAGAATTAGCTTGAAAGGCAAAGGGAATGCCTAGGAAGAAAAAAATCTCCCCATGTTGAATTCTGGACCATCCAAACTGAGAAAACCAAGGCGGATCGAGAAGGGTAGATTGTCTAAAGCACAAGGTTTTATGCCACTGAATGGAAGAACCAAACGCCTGGCAAAAAGTGTCTAAACACTGCAAGGTTGCCTTGATATTATCTTCATCCTCTTGAAGAGTGAGAAAGGAATCATCAGCAAAGTGGTCATTAACCAATTGTTGGGTAGAATCAGATAAAGCAATCTCACGAACACAGCCTATAGAAATGGAATGACCTAACAAGTAACCAAATCCCTTGGCTGCCAGAACATACAAGGTAGGAGCCAGAGGACAACCTTGCCAAATGGATGGGAAGAGCCTAAAAGTAGAGGACTGCCTACCATTAATGGTGATGAAAGTTGAGGCACCCTTGAAAAGCATCTACACAGATTGAAGAGATCTAGGGCCAAACCCAAGAGCATGAAGCATGGCTAAAATAAAAGGTCATTCAATGCGGTCATAAGCTTTAGAAAAATCAATTTTAAGAAAAAGGGCTTTCTGGTGAGACTTACGAGCCCATTCCATACCTTCCCAACCTGCTATGATATTATCAAGAATAAATCTTGATTTAATAAAACCAGTTTGCTTCGGCCACACAATTTGAGGTAGGATGTGGTGAATCTTGAGAGCCAAAGCCTTTGCAATGATCTTGTAAGAGACATTGAGCAAGGTAATGGGCCGACAATTGCAGATATCTTCTGGGTCCCCAGATTTGGGAATGAATTTAATATTACCTTTGTTGATGATGTCCCCTAGAGATTGGGAATGGTAGGCTTCAAGGTAAACCTGGTGCAAATCAGGACCAATAGCATCCCAGAGGGTTTTATAAAACTCATAGGGGAAGCCATCACATCCTGGGGCTTTATCATTAGCCATGGAAAAAATAGCTTCACAAAGATCCTGTAAGGTAAGAAGTTGGTCACAGAAAGCACGTTGAGAAGGGAGATGCAATGAGGAACAACAATAATGCAATTAGCAAGAGCTTGATTGCTGGCAGGAGTAGACCCTTGCGTGGAAAAAACATGTTCGTAATGACAAAAAAAGGTCTGCAAGATATCAAGAAGCTTCGTAAAAATGGCTTGACCTTCTTTAATCCTGGTTATGCCCACGTTGGTGTGGCAAGCGCGAAGAGCAGCAAAAAATTCTTTAGATGCTTGATCCCCGATCTTTAACCAGTGCATTCAAGCTTTGAGCTGAGAACCTCTAGCAGCATAGTTGTTTACAACTTGCTTCTTATGATGTATCTTGGCAAGGTTAAGTTGCAAGTCTTGATTGAATGGATCATGAGCTAAGGCCTCCATGGAAACACAAAGAGCTTTTGTGTTGACATCATAAGATCTACAGTGATACTTGGCAAGTTGCCTGCCATAAATGCGTAGAAAACATGTCGTACACTAGATGGCATTATTCGACCACTGAATTCAGCCAGGTGAATGTGACAGCCGAGGCTCAAGGTTCCAAACTTGATGAACATGGGCCGCCATGGAAGGGTGGTGAAGGACACAAGTATTGAAAAAAAAATGAGTGGTAGGAGGTCGTAACTTAGCTGTCTGCCAAACAATATTAAATTGAATGGGGCAATGATCTGACATGGTCACATCAACAAGAGGAGTAACCAGCAAGGCTTGCTTTTTGGAAAAAGAGAAAAAATATTGTGCCGAAATCATAGCACGATCAAGCCTTTTATGAATTCTGTCAGGAGAGGCTCTAAAATTAGACCAAGTGTGCCAAACCCCATTGGGACGGCGCCGACCAACATTGGGATCAAAAAGTCCTAATTTACTACGCATGTAGTACCATGCTTCTCTCTCACCAATTGTCCATCAAAAAGGCAAAAGGTCATCCTTGTCAGAAGTCACTTCAACCATATTAAAGTCATCGCAAAAAAGCCAAGTTGCAGGTGGCAGAGAATCCACAAGCCAATGCCAAAGGTGAGACCTTTCGACAACATCATTGAACGCGTAAACATTAACTATGCCAAAAGAATGATTCTCAATAATGAAAGTGGCCCAGCCACATCTCTGCAAGGGATCTGAGCCATTATTAACCAAAAAATAATGCCAACGAGGAGTAATTAGAGTAACAAATCCACCTTGACTAGCCTCATGCTGAGAACAAAGAGCAAGACTCTTTGGCCAAATAACCTTACAGGTAGCATCAAGCAAGAAACCAAAAATTTTAACTTCCTAGAGACATAACACATCTAGATGACTAACACGATGATGCACATCCCTGACAGAGTACTTTCTGGGCAGGTCTATCAGACCCTGAACATTCCAAGAGATGTACTTCATGATAAAATAGTGTCGTTCATACCATCGTCATCCCCAAGGGAAGCAAAACTATTTGACAAATATGCTAGAGTGAAAACATTCCCAGGAAAATCCATGGAAATATTTCTGCATTTTTCTGGAACACCCTCAAGCATGACCTCGACATGCCTAGAAGGGTTGTGCGAGTGGAAAAAAATGAGAGGGGAAGAAATCGTCGAAGCCGTCTGAGGCATGTGAAACCAAGGAGGGTTAACAACAGAATCAAGAATCTCCATCCCCTGCTGGCCAGGGTTTTAAATAGGAGCCGCATTTTCAGTATGCTCCTCCACAGGAGGAGGTGGCGGCTGTGAAGTGGAAGCCGAAGCAACAGGCTTGGCATGCTTATTCTTGCGGCCGACTGTTACCCAATCATCTTTCTCGGTTTCCTCTTTTTTACTAGAATCGGTTGGACGAGAGCCATAGTCCTTAGGAGGAGATTTGGTGTGAGGTACTGCCAAAGGGCTGTCCCTAATCTTGTGCTCTACAGATTGACAATGATAACAATTTTTGAGAAGGTTGAGATAAAGCACCTTCTGAGTGAAAGTGGTCTCACCAACCTGAATCTCAATAGACTCTTTAAGGTCCCTGGAAAGGTTGATCTCAACACAGAGCCTCTTCCGGGGCTGAGGATTAAGAAAATGGTCATGCTCACTACAAATAACCCTACCTAGCATTTGCGCAATGACATGTATGAAAGGCCAATAGAGTAGAGGGAGACCAGGAAACTCAACCCACATGGGAACTTTCAATTTCTTATCGTTAGAGACAAAAAAGTCTCGAGATCATTGTTGGAAAAATAAAAGGGAATCCCTGATATTCTAGGGTCCTTTGGAAAAAATGGCATCCACATGGGTGGGGTTGGAAAAATGAAATAGAAAGAAACCTTTGGTAAGGCTTTGAATGCCATCCAAGTAGATTCCATGAGGAGTCCAGGCTTTTGCAACCCAATCTTTAATAACGCCTTCAAGAGGGTTGCGACCCAGAAAGTAACCAATAAGCGTATGTGTTTCAAGCCAAGTACAGGCATCATCAAACTCATGAATGGGTAAAACAATATCAGGCTGGGACATACCTTGTGGAACACTTTGGGAACAAACTTGTGAGGTCTCTTTCTTGGAGGTGCCATTGTTATATGTCACCACATCATCACCAGCATCAACTCTTGGGCGAATGGTGGTTGGGTCCATAAATACCAAGAAATTTCCCGTAGTAAATGCAGTATGAAAGGACAGGAGGGCTCATAATAGCTACACAACTCAAAACCCTAGCAGAGCAAAAAATCTCATCTCCTTGACCGATTTTGTTTATGGAATTTTAGGATTTCATAAATGCTAATTATCCTTTTATGAGGAATAGTGAATTCTTAATTGAATAAATCCCTCATAAATCCACCTAATTTTTCATCTCCTCTAATTATGCTTCATCTCCTATTAATTAGCTCCATGAGCTCTTCCACCTTTCCCTATTCATTTCTCCCCTAATTATGCTTCCATTTTCCTATTAATTTGTTTCTTCCTTTTCTCTCAATTATGCATACTAATTTGTGCATTCCTTTCTAATTCTGCAAATTGTCTCTCTTATCCTATAAATTGAGATTCAATTCTCTCATTCAAGCTTGAACCAATATCTCCTAGTATTCTTGCTATCAACTTGTTCTTTCTAATCTTTGTGCAATTGTGTCATTGGAAAATAGCAACTTCAAATCAACTCAATGGAGAAGAAAGGAGAAAATTTAATCTTTAATTGAAGGGAGTTTTATGTTTATTTGCATATGTTTTGAATTCCCAGTTCAATGGCTCTAATGTTAGATTAGATGGGTTTGCATATTGTTTAGGGTTTTGTGGTTACTCTAGATATGCATTCTAAGCCTTTTTCTGGTCTTACAATAACATCAGAATGCAGAAAAGAAAATAATGAAGTAAGAACTGAACCTTGGAGACCATTTGCACTACCATGTTATATTTTCTCAAAGTTTGGTCGTGCCACCTACAACTGTAGATATCGGTTTGCTACTGACGATGACAAAGATATCAGATGAAACAAAATTGTAAATCAAGAACAAGTCAGAGAGGAAATGAAGAAGATATGGGTAAAGAAGGAAGTTGACACAACATCAATGGAAGCTTCTGTGTCGGATGGCGTAGGGAATTCAACCAACAACTAAGCAAGTAAGTTATTTCTTAGGGACCTGAACTCTCATTAGAATCATCAACTAGTCCCTTAAGTCAATTATGAGCTGGAACATTCAATTAGCATAAATAGATGCAATAAGTAATTAGGAAAGTTGAAATATATTATTATGAGATTATTATTAGTAAATTCATGTTACTATCCATACAAAGGAACATTGTCAGCCTGCAATAAATGTTTTAGTAAAAATAGACGTTGGACACCTTGCCTCTATATATAACGATATTTATCTTATGAAAGTCACATTCTGAAAAGTCAATGTGAAAATGAGCTTGAGCAAACATTGCTAACTCATCTTACATAAAGGATTTCTTAGCAAGTTGATTGAGCAGTAAACCCTAGATGATCAAAATTTCTGAGAATTGTATAACACTTACTATGGATGAAAAGATTGTATTAATCGACAGATCACAGGAAAAGGAACCTGAATACCAATTAAAGTCACTAAAATATGTTGGTTTACTGAGAGGGGGGGTAAATCAGAAAATTATGATACTTTAAACCTTAAAACTTAACTCTGATTCAACTCGATAGAACAAACTACAACAACAACCAAATCACCAAATTACTTCACTAAAACATTCAGCAGCTTAAGTAAACAGTAAATATCATTCACATGAATCATTCGACACACATAACACCAGATTTAATGAGAAAATCCAATTTGGGAAAAACATAGGTTGGAATTGTCACCCACAAATGAAAATACTCTTCTAAAGTATGCTCGATTAAAATCCAATCATGTTAAAGATTACAAAGCACATTGTTATACGTGACCTTGTTAGGGGATTTACCTCAGACCTATTAATATCTTCACCCTATTAGGATTTGCCTAGCTAGATGCTTTGAACACTCTTTTAGAATGTCACCTTTCACAAGGATTTTACAATAAGACTATTAAGTCCACTCGGTTAGGAGATTTGTTGCTACAAATGTTCATAAGCAAGAATATATAATTTGATCTGTTAAACTACAACTAGCTCTTGCTTGATCAGATCTCTTATGCACTCTCTAACTAGTGACATCAATACTTCATCTATCTTTGCTCTAGACTCGGATTTCTCCTTTTCTTTCTTCACTGCATCACTCGGTAGCACATCCACACTTCAACTTGTTAGCCCTTCCATTATTCAAATACATCCTTTAAATAGACTTTATTTTTTCCTCTTAAACTTCTTGATTAGGTTTTCATTCAATCACTCTTAGCTGTCAGATCAACTTTTTGAACTGATTCAATATATTTTGATACTCAGTGAACCGCTTTAGCATCACCTCAGAACTTGCACTTTTCTTGGAAGCAAAACCATCACTTTTGTCACTTAATATTTACCATAGATCTTTACCTTGAATTTCCCTATGCATAGATCTTGTAACTAACTTCTTCTTCATCCTTGGAATCTTCCAGATCACCGTGGCTCACCATTAAATGTGTTCTTATCCTTGTTTCTAACAACTATTTCGCTCGATAACTAACTGTTAGCTCGGTAACTAACATGCACTGCTCGGTGCCTCAATGTCTTGGTGTCTTGACTGACTTACACAACCCTTTATCGACAAACTTATTTTTGCTTGGTAACTTAACTATTTAGCTTACCAACTTCACTAATCTACTTTACCGACTTGATAAAGTAGAAAACAATTATCTCAATAGTGCCTTATCATTATCTGATCTATATTAACTTCCCAATTAACTTATCTTTGAAAGATATGGCAATTAAATATGAAACAAAAATTAATTGCTTGACATCAATGACAAAATAACAACTGATCTAATCCTTTCTACAATATTGTATACCTCTAATCTCGATCTTCATCATGATCTCCATCAATTGAGTAACAAAAGCAACTGAAACAAATGAAGATGGATCATTATCTAGAATACCAAGTACAATTATATTGGCAGAAGATGTTAGAGATTATATTCAATACAAGTAGAGTGAGATCAGAGATGAAGACATAAGTACAACCTACAAGGAAATATACAAAGAGAATGGAATGATGAATGAATAATATAGACATCTTGAAACAAAAAGACTGACACATATCGTGCACATGCCAAAGAATTTTGAAGTTTAATGGATTAAATGTGTATTGAGTCGAATACATGGAGACTACATATGGTTGGAAGGAGATAGAAAAATCAATATCACAAAGGAAATCATCTGTGTAGTCACTAGATTATTGGCTAATGGAGGAAAATGCGTAAAGGAACTGGATTCTGGAACAAAAATTGAAGGTGTAGTAAGATACAAGAAAGATCAGAAGACTTTTGTTATAAGCAATATTGTGGAGAAAGAAATGAAATTTGCATCAATGGTTATCAGATACAATATCTATCAAGAAAATCAATTAGATAGCATATCTGGAGGAGCACTATAGGTTGCATATGAGATCATTGCTGAAGGAAAAAGATATGATTTAGCAAAAATGATGATAAATCAACTGATGATGAATCTGAGAAAAATCAAGAAACAAGGATTGAAGTTTGGAGCGTTATTGGTATGTATATTTTTCTATGTACAAAATTATTTTTTGTGCATTGGTAAAGTAAATTGGACAATAGGTGAACCGATTATAAATCAAATCATCAGGTATATTGAACAATTGGGAATAAGTTACAATATAGAAATGTGGTGTTATTTCAAATAATTTTAAACAAGAATGTATGGAATATATCAGATAACACCTCACACTGTTAAGAAATATGAGAAAGATATATGTTTTTTGGTTAGCACACACTTATGCATAATTAAAGCAGTGGAACCACGAACTTCATGGCTACACCCTACTAGATATGAAACAAAGGAGAATGGATTATTAACAAGTAGTGAGCAATTGTTGGATCAACCTAGGGATATGGAAGATAATCATTTTGGAACCTATGAAAAAGTTTACAAAAGGATAATATTAGAAGAAAATAAATCAAAGGAAGAAGTTAGTAGTACAGTTAGAAAATAGAAATCAAATACCATACCTAAAACATATGCCAAGATCAAGATTAAGCGAGCTAAACAAAGACAACCTACCGATAAAGGAACATAAGAACAAACACCAGGAAAGAGAACAAGATCCAGAACAACACATTCTACAACAAGGAAGACTACAAGAGGACAATTAACAACAAAAGCAAGCACAAGGACACAAAGAAAGAATAATTAACCTGAGACTAAACAAACAATACCAAGATTTTTGAGGACAACTAATGACTTAGCGGAAGGAATAAGAGAGCATGGAACTATTAGACAGATACGCATAAATAGATACAAGACATGGTTAGAAGAAGACAAGAAAATTGTAGAAGATGCAATAGTATTTCACTTACATAAATTCAAAAGATTTCCAAATGAGTTAAGACATAATATTCTTGAGGAATTACTTGACAAAATCGATATAAGATGGAATGAAGCAGCAGAACAAGAAAGGTTAAGAAGAGAAAGAAATTTGATCATTACAAAGCCAAGAACAAGTGTTGAAGAAATTGATTTATTAATGACAAAATATGAAACTAAATTTCTTAAAAAGAGCAGAACAATCAAGTTACTCGCACAGGATTACAAAAAGAAGTAGAAGAAGATGCACTATAGATGTGGATCATGATCACAAGAGGATCAACCTATTGAAATTCAGGATGAATCTGATGATGATACAAGTATTGCGGAAGATGAATACATTGGAAAAGAACATGAAACCCATGCTACCGATATAGCACCCTCTATCAGTGAGATGATAGAAACTAAGGAAGAACAAGTTACAAGGACTTTACAAAGTATGACTATGATTATAACAACACAAGAACAGAGAAATGAAGATTCAAAAAGTGAATAAATAGAAGATTTAGATGAAAGACCTGACTTTTCCATTTTCAAGAAAGATCTAAATAAGTTACATTTTATTAGTAAACAAATTGTTCTTTTCAATTTAACTCTAAAATACCCAAAATGCTTAAGAACAATCGAATATAACAGTTGGAAAATTGTTATTGAAAAAACCAATTTCCCTCTGAATTTAAAGGTACAACTCCCTTATATGAATGATTTTCAGTGAATTTTGCTCTTTCCTAGTCTAACAGGGGTATGTTCTTAACCCGAGAACAGAAGAGGCAAACCAAACTAATCCTAGGCAGGAAATAGCTCAGGCAGGACGAATTCAACTCTAAATCTAGCCAACTCTGAGATTTCATCAATCAGATTAACTCCCAAAATTGTTAATGCATGAACTTCTACTGAAAATGCAGATGCAAGACTAAAGACTAATGATAAAACAACAATGAATTGATCTATATCATAAGAACGTTTCCCAAACTTAAGATAACAATGAATTTCCCCTTTTGCTAATTATATCAAATCATAATACAAAGCTCTGGTTCGAACACATATTGTAAATCCAACTTCAAAGAAACATCTAAATTCAATAGAAAGATAAGTGCAATGCAAATGGAATAGATAAAACAATGGTATTCAGACACACAAATTTGACTTAGCAAAATGCTATCTTTCACACCAAAATTTAGCCGACCTTTGTATTGATTTTGGAAACAACACATATAGAGTCCTAGATTGGGCCATTACAAAAAGAAGGGGTGACCAAAATGGTTCAACTTCCCCAACTAGAAATGATAACTGAAAGATTAACCATTACATTTTGATCAAAATTTAGTACAAAGAGAGAATCTACTTTTAGCTTTGGTTTCGCTCCCTTTACCTAATTTAGCCCTATAAGCAGTGACAGTTGTGATGAATTGGATAAGTTCTTCATGTCTGTTAACATGGACATTGGTGTATCGGATGAGCCATCTAGAATGCTCTTTAGCCAGACTTTTAATTGCAGCTGTCTGATCCTTCAATTCTTCCATGGCTTTATAAACGCATCCGCTCAGCTATTGAAGTTCTGGCACTTTGTCCAAGTGGGTGGAAGATGGCTCTAACAACTTGTCTACATAATCAAAGAATGATTTTTGCATGTTGGCCAGTCTTATCATTTCCTTACCCTCTCCACTTATCTGTGATTCTATATGCAAACCTTGGATAATCTTGAAGTCTTTGCTCTATTCTTCTTTGACCTTAATGTCTACTTGTTGCAACCCCATCTCGGCCTGGATAATCATTTCAATTTTGAACTCTAAAATTTGAAGCCACTAGATTAGAGGTTCATCTTCTTTCTGTAGAATCTGGGCTTTCAACAACTCTTTTGTCTTCATCTTCATAGCTACATAGAGTGTTACTATGCACTCCTGACACTTCATTCTCTCAGATGCGAGAGTTTGTAAGTTCTTCTCGATGTTATTCATTTCTATCTCCAACCTCAAGAGTGCATTACCCAACTACTCAACAACTACCAACCCTTTAGATTTGAGCTTCTCACCCCATCCTCTATCGATCTGCGCGAAGTGGTGATCTTCCTGTAACTTGGCCAGTATAGCTTGATTCTCTACTGCATTGAGATCAAAGGTGGATTGGGTGCTGGGAACACTTGCAATCGGGGTGAGGATTTGTCTTATGAAATTTGTCAGCTCGGCCACTTCTGCCTTCAATTGAACCTTGGCAATCTTAAGCTCCTCGAGTTCTTCTTCTATCACCACATTAGTAGACTTCCACCAGTCTACCTTGGTGTCATGGCGAGCTAACCCCATATCAAATGACTGCAATTGAAAATCCAAAGTGGTCATATCTTTGAATCTACCGTCCTTGGTCGGTTTGGCCACTTCCATGGTGAAGTGCCTGGTCTCAGGGTCACGACCTAGAGTAGACATCATCTTTACTTTCTTCTATTTTCTCATAGCGGCCTTGGGCTGAAAGGCTCATGATAGAGTGTCTTTGTTGGAAGCCCCTTCTTTCACCCTCTTTCTCTTGCATTCCAGAGTATGTTCTATCCATGACTCTGCGCTAGTGACTTTGTTGGCAAAAACTAACTCCTCAATGAACAACTTCCTGATGACTGGAGGTGTAGCCTTTGGTCTCAAAGCAAATGGATTTACTAAAGTAGGAGAAGAGGATACCAATTTGGCTACTGAAGTGACCTTCTATTTCTTCTTGGCCTCTACTTCTGATTTAGTGGTTGAAGGGGTATCTTCACCCACTTCCACTATGACGGGAGACCCCCTCCTTGGAGAATTCAGGGTTGGGGTGTCAACCGGTACATCTACTGTGACTGCTTTTACTGACTGCTCTGGCTCTGCATCCTTGGTGAACTCTTTTGTTGTTCTGATATTTGGAGTGAACCTTCTCCACAAGTCCACTTTGGCTGAACTTCTTTCTCAGGAGGTTCATCGCCTCCACCAACTGGCTGAGAAGAACTTTTGGACATAGTTGGGAGTATTACTAAGGAAGTTTTTGCGATGTTGGAGGAATCCTTTGTCGGAGTTCTTTGAGTAGGAGGCTTCCTTTCCGACCTCTTCCTCCTTCTTGCTATCCATTCGACCCATTGTTCTTTTCTTTTGTAGATACCCTCCATTAGAGTCAGTAAATCACTAATGGCTTGGTCTAGCATGGGTTCAGAACTGACAAGGGTGAGCTTTATCTCCTCTAGATATGTATTATCATACATATTATTGCCATCGTCTTCTAGCCCCTCTACTGCAATGTTAACATTGAACCTTTTGATTTGTTCAATAGTTAACCGAGCGTAGAATCTCTCTCTGCTTTCCAAATCATCCTTACAATTAGCCCAGTAGTCTTCAATATCATGTACATGATGAATTGCGTGACTCATTTGCAATACATCCCTGGCATAGTTCACTAGGTCATATTGCGGTCTCAAGACATCGTAGGTTTCCAAAGAAGACCTCTTTGAGAAAGTATTGAGAATATTCTTCGCCTCTAAATGAGACGCATAGTTGTAAGCTCCGATGGTCATGGGGAAGTCACATCCCTTCTTCTTAGCCTCAACATAAAGTAAGTTCACTTGGAGTGCTTGCCTCATTACTTCGATCAGCACGATCATATCAGTAGGATACCTGGGCAGCTTCAAAGGGAAATCATCAAAACCTGCAAGACGAAGATATGAGAAACCTCTAAATTGAATGAAATAGCATCCAAATTGGCTAATGAAAGCCATGGCCTTGGGGGAAAATCTCCTTTCTGGACATCCTCGTAACTCCCTGCACAATCTCATTGTAAATGCATCATTAAACCTGAAGATACTTAGCATAATTGTTATGCAATTGCAAAGAGGGGAAAAATTCATAACTTTTGACATCATCAGGAAATTCCTCTAATCTGGGAAGACCTGGCCAAATTTGGAGTGTAGCCAGAATATATAAGAGGACTGAAGACATGTTAAATTCATTCTGGCGTTTAGCTCTATCTAGGGCCTCCGAGAGATTCTCACTTACCATAAGCGCCCAATCAATGAAGTGATGTTGGGAATAGATTACCTAAACCAGGAAGAAGTGGTGATCAACAAAATTGAGTGCCTCACTCTCACCTCTGATCCTGTGGAGTAACACCAGATTGTCAATGATCTTTGGCTTCAGACTAGTGTCATATAGTGTCTGTGGTAGCTTCCCTTTGGCGCTCTTGGGTTCTTGAAACCATGCTTTCATTATCTCCTTCTTCCAAACTGAATTTTTGGCTATATATTCAGTCACCGCTTGACTGTATGTCATTTCTAAATGCTCAGCTTGCTCTGGGATGCGAAGTGAGTTTTGGACCGATTCCTTGTCAATAAATAGCAACACCATATCATTGGGCAAGAGAATTTGCCTGGTATCTAGGTTGTATCGAGCGATGCATTCCCAGATTAATTATGGGGCTTGAACAGCCATGGGAAAACCAACGGCCTCAACTAATCCTCTCTCCTTCAACTTCTCAGTGATGGGATGTATCTGGTCCACTTTTAATTTGTTGTCGAAGTTCTTCATGTCAAAGAATTTCAGAGATGTATCTGAAATCTTATGCCATTTAGAAGGTAATGTCATTCATTCTGTCAAATCATATGAATCTGGAAGCCATGATTCGAATGATTTGATTTGGGAATAAGGGATATCTTTGAGAACACAGGGACAAAGAAGAACCAGTATTAAAGCTTTAAATTCAAGCAATATGTCACGCAAATGGTGGCTCCTGTTGGCAATCTCTAACTGATCTTATAACTTTTGAATTTTTATCGTTTAACGGCCAACTTCCCACGCCACACGAATAAAAATACCTCAACAATTAATGGAACAGTCCGTTATGAATTAAAACGGCTTTATTTGAATTAATTACCTTGCTCTTACGGGCCATTAAGAAATGTCTTTTCACTTTTAGTAACTGCAACAGTAACTTTTTTGAGGTAGAAAAAAATCACTTTTCCGCTTCTCCTTTGGCGGAGAAGTGCTTTTGGAGTGCTCTCACTTCAAAAATCTGCCAAGGGGGAAATTTGGTCTATCAGGATGCCAAAAGTGCATGTGTTGATTTCACTTGCCTTCTTTATATCTCAGATTATTTGTGAGACAGGTCCTTCCTCAAAATCGCTTCATTTAAATGGTTCGGCAGAAAACATACTCCGTGGGTCAAAACCCGCTTGTAGGAGTAGAGGAGAAGTCATTTTCCTCTTTTCCACCTTTGGCTTATTTCCTTGATTTCTTTCTATTGAATCATTCCCTTTGGCTTGTAGAGGTGTAATCCAGACACAACAGCCCTTCTTAAGCCTAAAGGATCCATTTTAGAATTGTACTTCTTGCTGAGACATCACTTAGTAGTCGTCGGCAGAAGATGCACTTTGTTGATACTTTTCCACCAGTGGAGAAGCTTGAACCTGATTTTCTGCCAAGCTACAAAATGAAGGATTACGGCTACATACTTCCATTGTGTGTAACATTGATGTTAGAAATCTTCAAGCCATGGCCTTTACCGGATTGGGAACTTAACCTACCCAATGAAAATATGAACTCATAAACAGAAAACCTCTGGTTCACACAAGAGAAGGCAATTTGGAAAAATCTGGTAAAGACTCCCTAGCCTAAGGAAAAGTTTTCTAGACTTAGACTCAGGACTAACGAGAAAATTTCAAGGCCACAACTATACATTAAATACTCACTTTTGTCTGAAAGGTATGCGGACCAAAAGTGGGGCAACATCTGGCTCTATTTGGGGACTTGGACATTCACATGTCCAAGCAAGGAATCTCAAGTCTTTGGTTTCACAAAGCTCAACAAAAGGCGGCTCACAACAAAACTAAAGCAAGACATGGAAAGAGAAAACAGAAAGGGAACCTAACTAGGAAAACAAAAGTAGGAACTAAACGTAACTATTGTACAATACAAGGGTTACCTGGTTTCAATTTAAATCTGATAGAGCTTCAAATCCTGACCATTATATGTCAGGGGCAGCGCTTCACCGTCTAGATATGTCAATTTGAAATAATTCTTCTCAAATGCTTGATGGATCTTGAAAGGTCCTTTTCATAGTGTTTCAAATTTTCCATGCATGCCCTTGGGTGCCTGACGCTTGTCCCAAAATAGTACCATGTCTCCTATCATAAAATTTTGGTGTCTGCTTTTTTTATCAAACAAACTCTTTACACGTATCTGATGTTGTGTAATGTGGTCAACCATTTTCTCTCTTTCCTCTTCCAATTTTTTTAGGTACATAATCCTCTAAACCATCTTCATATATGCCATCTTCTACTGTTGTTCTCAGTTTGCAGGTTGCTAACTCTAGTGGTAATGGAAGGTTGGCCTCTACTCCATAAACAAGTTCAAAAGGGGATACACCTATGGCTCTTTTGGGAGTCACTCTATCTGCCTAGAGGGCTTCGTAGATTTTCTTATGGCAGGTTCTCTAGTTGTCTGCTACAAGCTTCTTCATGATACTCACCAAGTTTTTATTGCTGGATTCATCTTGGCGTTCCCTTGAGGGAAATAGTTAGAAGAATGATTGATCATGATGCCATACTCGAAGCAAAATTTAGTAATTTCCTAAGAAGAAAAGTATGCAGCATTATCCATAACTAACTGAATAAGCACACCAAACCTTACCAGGATGCTTTCTTTGATGAACTCACATACTACTTCTGAAGTAGTCCTCTTGGTTGCTTTCACCTCCACCCATTTTTTGAAGTATTCAGTCGCAGTGATTATGTAGGTATGACCTGCACTGGATGTGGGGTTTATAGGACCAATAAAATCAAGACCCCATTGTTGAAAAGGACCTTCAATTATCACCGGTCTCAGAGGCAACGCTGCTAACTGTGGCTTTCCGGTAAACATTTTGCATTTCTCACACTTTGCTACCCAGTGGTAAGAATCTCTGAACATTCCTGGCTAGTAATAACACTACCTTAGAATCTTGAATGCGGTAACTGACGAGGAGAAATATCCTCCATAGGATTTATCATGAAATACTTTTAACAACTTTTCTTGTTGTTGTCTGTCGACACATCAGAGAAAGGTCCTATTTATTGATCTCTTATATAACCTATCTTCCCAGATAACATATTTAGAAGCCTTCAGTTTCAGGTCTCTTCTTTGCTTAGAAGTCAGCCCTTCAGGGCATTCACCATATGTAAGGAAATACATGATATTTTCAAACCAGGGATCTTGCATACTTACCGCCAAAACCAATTATGTAGCTTTTGGATCTTCGCTCACTTGGTTTTCCGCCATTTCCCTACATAGTGCATTGCCTCTCACCAGCTTTGTGGGCTTGATCTCCACATCATATTCTTGTTTTTTAGCTACCCATGCTCCTCTGTTGTTACATCCTACATCCTGTCGAGTCAATATGTTTTTCACTGTGATATCAGGTACATACACAAGAGAATGTGAGTGTAAGATGTAAAATCCGAAATTCTTTAAGGCTTTAACGACTGCGAAAGCGTGCTTTTTAGTTTGGGAGTATTTCAGCTCATGATTTTTCAGAGGTGTGCTCATAAAAGCAATAGGAGCCTGGATTCCTTCCCCATTTTCCTGCATGAGAGTGGATGATAGAGTATGTTCAGAAGAATAACAATAGATTACAATGTCTTTCTTGTAATCTGAGTGACACAACACTGGAGCATTGGCTATGGCATCCTTTATGTTTTTAAAGGCTTTCTTACCAGGTTCATTCAACTTGAAATTCACATTTCCCTTCATCATATCAACTATACATTTAGTAATTTCTGAAAAATCTGGAACAAACCTCCTGAGAAAGTTAACCTGACCAAAAAATGATTTCACTCCAATTTTATTTACTGGTAAACTCAATTGCTGAATAGCTCTAACCCTTTCTGGATGGATTCTTATACCTTATTGGGAGACAATGTGACCTAGCAATTTCCCCTCAGCTACATAGAAGACTAACTTCTTGGGAGTCAATGAAATCCCATCCTCCCGACACCTTTGCAATACTTTCTTTAAGTCATTTATATAATTTACTCTTTTCCTAGAAAATACAGTAAGATCATCCAAATACATACCAATGATTTTATTCTTCATATCACTAAAGGAAAGGTCCCTACCTCTCTGAAAATTAGCTCCAGCGTTGATTAGCCCAAATGACATTCTGTAGTAAGTGAAAGTGCCCTACGGGGTGGTGAACGTCATTTTATGCTGGTCCGCTTTCTCAACTTCTATCTGATTATATCCTGAAAAGTCATCCAACGTAGACATCATTTCAGCTCCGGCTATGATCTGTAGTAAGTGATCCATATTGGGAAGAGTATAATTGTCTTTCAAAGAAGATTGGTTAAGATTTCTGAAGTCTACACTGATTCTTATCTCTCCGTTCTTCTTCCTCATAGGCACTATGTTTGCCACCCAGATAGAGTGGTGTATAGGATAGATGATCCTTGCTTTAAGCATTTTATCTACTTCCTTGAATATTGCATCTGCAATTTTGGGATTATAGTTCCTTTTCTTTTGCCTGAATGGGGTAGCTTCAGGTTTTAAGGGGATTTGATGCTTGAATTTCCCACCCATAAAAATTTTCAGGTCTTCATAGCTCCAGATGAAAATGTTCGAGTATTCTAGGAAGAGTTTCCTGGCCTTGTTCCATTCTTCTTCAATACAACACTTCCCAATATTGATCATCTTGGGATCTTTCTCAGTTCCAATATGAATTCCTTCATACTCTCCAGTAGTAGGACCTCTTTTGATTCTTTTCTCCTTCACAAAAGTGTCGTGCCTGTTGAAATTTTTTTCAAGAGTAACTAGATGGGGTGGAATGATATTACCTTGCAGCTGGATAATATATGACTTATCTTTCTTTTTCTTGTCTGGGTGATCTCTTTTACGATTGCCACAGACCTCTTTGTGGAAGTCACCACCGCTCTCTAGAAAGAGAAGGAGATTCTTGTCATCTTCGAACACTTACCAATCTTCCACATTGTCAGGTACGGATGGTCGATATATGACTTCCACTTGGTACTTCTTGTCTTTGAATTTTGAATGGGGAAGGAGTAATGAAGCTGACATAGCCAGGGAGTCCGCTTTGGCATTCAACTCTCTCAGCACTAATTCAATAAAAAATGTGTCCAGTGTTTCTATCTCATCCCATACTCTATCTTTGTAGTTCTTTAATCTATGATTTTTAACAGAGTATTGATTCTTAACATGGCGCACGATAAGCTTTGCATCACCACGAGCTCTCAAAATCTTCATGCCCTTTTCCTTTGTAGCGATGATTCCTAATAGAAGAGCTTCATATTCAGCGGTATTGTTGGTATTTCCAAACTCTAATTTATAAGTCATAGGCTCACATATTCCATCTGGTGATATCAAAACCACACCTGCACCATATCCTGACAAAGCACAACTGCCATCAAATTCAAGTGTCTAGATTTGAGATGACTCTTCTTCGGTGGAAAATTACTTTCCCAGTTCTCCTATTTTTACATCTTCATCGTGATCATCAGTAAATAGCATATAGTTGCCAAATTCCAATTCTTGATATAGAATTTGGGCTTTAGGATCATTTGAGTTCAACACTATAAACTTATCTTTCTCTTTCGGGACCAGTTTAATCTTTTTATTACCCACCGGGATTAAAGTTTGAGACCAATCTAACTTTATTTCCCTTCCTAGATCTCTGCAGAAACTTTTTCTTAGCAACAAACCATAGCTAGCAGGTATATTAGCAACTAGAATTGTTAACAACATCTTCTTCTCAAGGTGTGCTGCCAGAGCCACTTGGGCATCCTTAATTTGTCCAACCAGAGGTACTTGCTTGGAGTCCATAGAATAGCACCTACCATGAGCTTTAGTAAGGGTAAGTCCTAAAGCTTTAGCTACTGTTGATGGCATCACGTTATCTGAGGCTCCAGAGTCTATTATACAATTGCTCAACTTGCATCCATTAATATATAAAGACACATAGAATGGATCAGGCTTCTGACCCGGGAAAGTAGCTAACACAGATGGTTCACCTTGCTCAATGGGTTTCGCAAAAATTGACTCATTTTCTATAGTAGTCATGACATTTTGGTTTAGGTTCTTATTCCCTTCATTACAATAATCTACTAATTTATGCAATTCTATAGGATTTGATTTGAGATAATCTATGGGAGAGATTTGAATTTGAGAGTCCTTAAAAATTTGAATAATGTCAAAAGAGTTCTGCTCCTTACCTAGTTGTAGAATTATCATGCGTTGATTGGATTCCTTAGAGGTGGAGGTAGATGCCTTGTTATTTTTAGGTGGGGGGGAAGAGGCAAGACCTTAATCTTTCTGGCTCCTGGTCAAAACCATATAGGAATTTTTGTCTATGGTCGCATAACATGTTGCTCCTTGTTCTGAATCAGACTCATACTCTAAATATAAGTTTTCAGAGTCGCCATGCAAGTATGAATCTAGTTTAGCTCCGGAGACTCCAGCATTCCATTCATCAGTTTGATGCATTTTCCAAGCACAGGCTACATCAGGGCAACTTTCTCCATCCTGATATGTAGTTAGATGAAAGGCGCACATATTCCCTCTTTTAGGGGGGCTTCAATAGCTAGTCTTTGTGGTGGACCAGAAACTGTAGTGCTTTACCATCATCATTCCTCCCATCATTTCCCCTTTCAGATTGCTCTTGATAATTTCGTTGATAAGGGTTATTGAATCTAGGAAGTTGCCTTTTGAAGGCGATGAATTTATTTGACAATTTTTGGATCATCTCATCAGATGATGTAGTACCACCAGTAATGGCTCTTGACTGGATCTCTCTCTTCCATTTTCCAGATGAGATCATGTGATCTTCAAGTTCCACGGCAGTCCTCTATGTAGCATCTAAACCTGCAGGATTAACTCTTCTTAGATCATAATTGATGTCTGGTGGCATAGCACTTATAAAGAATGTTTTCAAATTCCCCACCGTAGGTCTGTCAGCAAGTGGAATATGATTTATGAGCTTATTGAATTTAGCTATGAAATCTCTCATACTAATAGAAGGCTCTTTCTTGATAGAGGTTAATTGCGTCAATAGAGCATGTTCATCTTTCGCAGTTTTAAACCTTCTCTCAAAAGCAGCTCTCATGGAGGCCCAATTTGTAATAGAAGAATTTGGTATGTGGTGAAACTAATTGGCAGTGCCCTCAACAAGGGTCTCAACAAATAATTTGACGGCCACATCCTCTTCTCGTACTGCTAGGATATTGATAGAAGCAAAGAATGCAGCAATATGTTCATCTATAGATACTTTCCCATCTCCATAAATTTTAGGAAAATTATTTCTAAACCCTGAGGGAAGAGGATTGTATGTTGCTAATTGCAGGGGTCCAACTACAGTGGCCCAAGGGAGTGCCATTGTTACTTGAGGTAAATAAGGGGTTAGATTGATAACAAGGGGAGCAACTACTCTATGTAGCGTTAACACTTGGCAAGTGGTGGATAAAAGAGTAGACTACTTAGGGGGTGAAGAAGGTCTGCTCTGGATTTTTGCAGTTATGTTTCTTCGGCAAGGTACTTCAAGCAGAGCAAAGTTAATATCCACAAGTCTCTCAAAGACTAGATATGTACTTCCCTCTTTCTTTGTGCTCCTGAGAAATCTTTTAGGCTCCATATTTTTGACTAATTCTGTGGCCTAGCTTCATGCTCAGCTTGGCGTTGTGCTCTTCTTTGATCTCTCCTTCAGAAGCCTCTTTCAAGTTATTTTTCTCTAGCTTCTTCTTTCTCTAGCACTTGACTGGTGTTTCTGTAATGTTCGGTACTTCTTTTGTTCCTCCAGGCAAAAGTGTTCAGCGAGGAAATAAGGTCTTCTTGATCGTCTTGAAAACCAAGATTTGGTTGGAGTATAAGAATTATATTTTCATGGGGAAGCACCATCTTTCCTCATGATATGCTTCTGGTGTAATGACTATTCATCTCCCTAGTAGAGTCGCCAAAAATCTGTTAGTAAACAGATTGTTCTTTTCAATTTAACTCTTAAATACCCAAAATGCTTAAGAATAATAGATTAAATGGTTTGAAAATTGTTATTGAAAAAACCAATTTCCCTCTGAATTTAAAGGTACAACTCCCTTATATGAATGATTTTAAGCGAATTTTGATCTTTCCTAGTCTAACAGGGGTATGTTCTTAACCCGAGAACAGAAGAGGCAAACCAAACTAATCCTAGGCAGGAAATAGCTCAAGAAGGATGAATTCAACTCTAAATCTAGCCAACTCTGAGATTTCATGAACCAGATTAACTCCCAAAATTGGTAATGCATGAACTTCTACTGAAAATGCAGATGCAAGACTAAAGACTAATGATGAAACAATAATGAATTGATCTATATCATAAGAACATTTCCCAAACTTAAGATAACAACGAATTTCCCCTTTTGCTAATTGTATCAAATCATAATACAAAGCTCTGGTTCAAACACATATTATAAATCCAACTTAAAAGAAACATCTGAATTCAATAGAAAGATAAGTGTAATGCAAATGGAATAGATAAAACAATGGTATTCAAACACACAAATTTGACTCAACAAATTGCTATCTTTCACACCAAAATTTAGCCGACCTTTGTATTGATTCTGGAAATAGTACATACAGAGTCCCAGATTGGGCCGTTACAAAAAGAAGGGGTAACCTAAACGGTTCAACTTCCCCAACTAGAAATGATAAGTGAAAGATTAACTGTTACATTTTGATCAAAATTTAGTACAAAGAGAGAATCTACTTTAAGCTCTGGTTTCGCCCCCTTTGCCTAATTTAGCCCTATAAGCAGTGACAGTTGTGATGACTTGGATAAGTTCTTCATGTCTGCTAACATGGACATTGGTGTATCAGATGAGCCATCTGGAATGCTCTTTAGCTAGACTTTTAATTGCGTTTGTCAGATCCTTCAATTCTTCCATGGCTTTATAAACGCATCCGCTCAGCTGTTGAAGTTCTAGCACTTTGTCCAAGTGGGTGGAAGATGGATCTAACAGCTTGTCTACATAATCAAAGAATTATTTCTACATGTTGGCCAGTCCTATCATTTCCTTACCCTCTCCACTTGTCTGTGATTTTGTATGCAAACCGTGGAGAATCTTGAAGTCTTTACTCTGTTCTTCTTTGACCTTAATGTCTACTTGCTGTAACCCCGTCTCGGCCTGGATAATCATTTCAATTTTGAACTCTAAACTTTAAAGTGACTTGATTAGAGGTTCATCTCCTTTCTATAGAATTTGGGCTTTCAATGCCTCTTTTGTCTTCATCTTCACAGCTACATGGATCGTTACTATGCACTCCTGACACTTCATTCTCTCAGATGCGAGAGTTTGTAAGTTCTTCTTGATGTTATTCCTTTCTATCTCCAACCTCAAGAGAGCATTACCCAACTTATCAACAACTACCAACCCTTCATATTTGAGCTTCTCACCCCATCCTCTACTGATCTGCGCAAAGTGGCGATCTTCCTATAACTTGGCCAGTATAGCTTGATTCTCTACTGCGCTAGGATCAAAAGTGGATTGGGTGCTGGGAACACTTGAAATTGGGGTGAGGAGCTGTCTTATGAAATTTGTCAACTCAGTCACTTCTGCCTTCAATTGAATCTTGGCAGTCTTGAGCTCCTTGAGTTTTTCTTCTATCACCACATTAGTAGACTTCCACCAGTCTACCTTGGTGTCATGGCGAGCTAACCCCATATCAAATGACTACAACTGAAAATCCAAAGCAGTCATATCTTTGAATCTACCATCCTTGGTCAGTTTGGCCACTTCCATGGTGAAGTTCCCGATCTCAGGGTCATGACCTAGAGTAGACATCATCTTTACTTTCATTTGTTTTCTCATAGTGGCCTTGGGCTGAAAGGCTCATGACAGAGTTTCTTTGTTGGAAGCCCCTTCTTCTGCCCTCTTTCTCTTGTGTTCCAGAGTATGTTGTATCCATGACTTTGCGCTAGTGACTTTGTTGGCAGAAACCAACTCCTCAATGAACAACTTCCTGGTGACTGGAGGTGTAGCCTTTGGTCTCGAAGCAAATGGATTTAATGAAGTAGGAGAAGAGGATACCAATTTGGCTACTAAAGTGACCTTCTGTTTCTTCTTGGCCTCTCCTTCTGATTCTATGGTTGAAGGGGTATCTTCACCCACTTCCACTATGATGGGAGACCCTCTCCTTGGAGAATTCAAGGTCGGGGTGTCAACCGATACATCTACTATGAGTGATTTTACTGACTGCTATGCCTCGGCATCCTTGGCAAGCTCTTTTGTTGTTCCGATATTTGGGAGTGAACCTTCTCCACAAGTCCTCTTTGGCTGAACTTCTTTCTCAGGAGGTTCATTGCCTCCACCAGCTGGCTGAGAATAAATTTTGGACATAGTTGGGAGTATTACTGAGGAAGTTGTTGCGATGTTGGATGAATCCTTTGTCAAAGTTCTTTGAGTTGGAGGCTTCCTTTCTGACCTCTTCCTCCTTCCTGCTGTCCATTCGACCCATTGTTCTATTCTTTTGTAGATACCCTCCATTAGAGTCTATAAATCACTAATGGCTTGGTCCAGCATGGGTTCAGAACTGACAGGGGTGAGCTTTATCTCCTCTAGATATGTATTATCATACATATGATTGCCATCATCTTTTAGCCCCTCTACTGCAATGTTAACATTGAACCTTTTGATTTGTTCAATAGTTAACTGGGCATAGAATCTCTCTCTTCTTTCCCTGGCATAGTTCACTGGGTCATATTGCGGTCTCAAGACATCCCTAGCATGCTTCACTGGGTCATATTGCGGTCTCAAGACATCGTAGGTTTCCAAAGAAGACCTCTTTGAGAAAGTCTTGAGAACATTCTTCGCCTCTGACCGGGACGCGCAGCTGTAAGCTCTGATGGTCATGGGGAAGTTGTATCCCTTCTTCTCAGCCTCAGCGCAAAGTAAGTTCACTTGGAGTGCTTGCCTCATTACTTTGATCAACACGATCATATCAATAGGATACCTGGGCAGCTTCAAAGGGAAATCATCAAAACCTGCAAGACGAAGATGTGAGAAACCTCTAAATTGAATGAAATAGCATCCAAATTGGCTGATGAAAGCCATGGCTTCGGGGGAGAATCTCCTTTCTAGATAGCTTTGTAACTCCTTGCACAATCTCATTGTAAATGAATCATTAACCCGAAGATACTCAGCATAACTGTTATGTAATTGCAAAGAGGGGAAAAATTTGTAACTTTTGACATCATTAGGAAATTGCTCTAATCTGGGAAGACCTGGCCAAATTTGGAGTGTAGCCAGAATATATAAGAGGATTCAAGACATGTAAAATTCATTCTAGCATTTAGCTCTATTTAGGGCCTCCGAGAGATTCTCACTTACCATAAGCACCCAATCAATGAAGTGATGTTGGGAACAGATTACTTGAACCAGGAAGAAGTGATGATCAACAAAATTGAGTGCCTCACTCTCACCTCTGATCCTGTGGAGTAACACCATAATGTCAATGATCTCTGACTTTAGACTAGTGTCGTATAGTGTCTTTGGCAGCTTCCCTTTGGCGCTCTTGGGTTCTTGAAACCATGCTTTCATTATATCCTTCTTTCAAATAGAAATTTTTGGCTATATATTTAGTCACCGCTTGACTGTATGTCATTTCTAAATACTCAGCTTGCTCTAGGATGCGAAGTGAGTTCTGGACCAATTCCCTATCAATAGATAGCAGCACCATATCATTGGGCAAGAGAATTTGCCTGGTATTTGGGTTGTATCAAGCGATGCATTCCCAGACTAATTCTGGGGCTTGAACAACCATAGGAAAACTAGCGGCCTCAACTAATCCACTCTCCTTCAACTTCTCAGTGATGGGATGTATCTGTTCCACTTTTAATCTATTTTGGAAGTTCTACATGTCAAAGAACGTTAGAGATGTATCTAAAATCTTATGCCATTCAGAAGTAATGTCGTTCATTCCGTCGAATCCTATGAATTTGGAAGCCATGATTCGAATGATTTCATTCAGGAATAAGGGATATATTTGAGAACGCAGGGACAAAGAAGAACCAGTATTAAAGCTTTAAATTCAAGCAATATGTCACTCAAACGATTGCTCTTGTTGGCAATCTCTAACTGATCTTATAACTTTTGATTTTTTACCGTTTAATGGCTGACTTCCCGTGCTACACGAATGAAAAGACCTCAACAATTAATGGAACAGTCCGTTATGAATTAAAATGGCTTTATTTGCATTAATTACCTTGCTCTTACGGGCTATTAAGAAATGTCTTTTCACTTTTAGTAACTGCAACGGTAACTTTTCTTAAGTAGCGAAAATTCACTTTTCCCCTTTTCCTTTGGCCGAGAAGTGCTTTTGGAGTGCTCTCAGTTCAAAAATCTGCCAAGGGGGAAATTCGGTCTATCAGGATGCCAAAATGGCATGTGTTGATTTCACCTACCTTCTTTATATCTCAGATTCTTTGTGAGACAGGTCCTTCCTCGAAATTGCTTCATTTAAATAGTTCAGCGGAAAACATACTCTGTGGGTCAAAACCCGCCTGTAGGAGTAGAGGAGAAGTCATTTTCCGCTTTTCCTCCTTTGGCTTATTTCCTCAATTTCTTTCTATTGAATCATTCCATTTTTTCTTGTAGAGGTGTAATATAGACATAGCAGCCCTTCTTAAGCCTAAAGGATCCATTTTAGAACTATACTTCTTACTGAGACATCACTTAGTAGTCGTCGGCAGAAGATGCACTCTGTTGATACTTTTCCGCCAGTGGAGAAGCTCGAACCCAATTTTCTGCCAAGTTGCAAAATGAAGGATTATGACTATATACTTCCATTGTGTGTAACACTGATGTTATAAATCTTTGAACCATGACCTTTACCAGATTGGGAACTTAACCTGCCCAATGAAAACATGAACTCATAAACAAAAACCCTCCTATTCACACAAGAGAAGGAAATTTGGAAAAATTCGGTAAAGGCTCCCTAGCCTAAGGAAATCTTTTATAGACTTAGACTCAAGACTAACAAGAAACTTTTGAGTCCACCACTATACATTAAATACTCACTTTTGTGTGAAAGGTATGCAGACCAAAAGTGGGGCAACACATTACAAGGAACAACTATTATATATGGAGAAATACAGAGAAAAGATAGCTATAGAAAAAATAGTTAAAAGAGAAACAAAAGAATAAATCATGAAGAGAATAGTTGAAACATTTTCAAGCTTAATACTAACAATCATTGTTGATAGAATGAATAATTTATAACACAGTTAAGAACATTTGTGGACACAATCAAAATCTTAAAGCAGAACTAAGAGGAAAAATACAACACATATCATTTACTGACAAAAGCACAAATACAATGATAGAAGTAACAAAAATGTTATCAGAGAGACTAGATAATATAAAGGAGACATTAACTAAAGCGAATGACATCACAAAGAAGCTACTTACAGGTAATAATACATCACTTGAGGAATCATGCATGATAGTTATACTTATGAATATGATGCAGAAACATATACAAGCTACATCTAGCATGTTGAGCATAGAAGAAGAGAATAATAAAAAAGATATTACCAACATAATAATAAATGTGAAAATTCATATCATTGCAATCAACCATCTACAGGAATAATGGAATACAGTTTTGGGAAATGTAAAGACACAGTATCATAGTATTTTAGAAGGAGAAAAAAATATTTAATACCACAATAGTCCTATTGTTGCCTTTGGAATTTTTTTCAAAGGGGGGGTGATAAGAGAATGGGAGTGATAGGAAAATATGGGAGTGATGAAGAGAAGATGGGAGTGATTAAAACAAGGAAAGAAGAAGTTGAAGAGAGTACAGAAAAAGGGGGAACAACAAATCAAATGGAGAACAGTAAGAAGAATGATGATAAAAAATGTTTTTCCATCAACGCCAAAGGGGAAGATTGTTACTTGACAAAATCCTCTACAGGTTAATGATTTATTTTGATAAGATTATCATTGTTGGAAATTAACATCAAGTATAGAGTACTATCAAAAAAGAAGAGGTTATCGACAAAAGGTTATGATTATCTATTAAGAGTATCGACAAGTTTTATCAGTGTGAAGGAAAATAAAAGTATACAATAGGAGATGACATCCTACTATCAAAATGTCCTATGGAAGAATAGAGAAAACCTAATTAGGGAAGACATAGGTCAAGATATTAGGTTAGATAGATAATTTAAAAAGGAGATCAGAGAGAGAGAGAGACATATGGAGATAGAGTGGATATAACAAAATAATGGAGATATAATGGAGAAGAAGAAAAAAGTGACAACACAGAAAAATAAAGAAAGGAACATAGCAGAATGAGATCTAACAAGATTTAGGAGAAAGCATTCACAAGTCGAATTTCTTGTTGATTTATTCCTAATAGTTTAGCAACAAGATTGTGAAATCTCTTAATCGGGTAGTCTCTAACCAGACTTAGAAGTTCTATTGTGGAACTTATTGTAAATCCTTTAATGGGGTGAACACTGTATAAGTGGGATAAAATATCTTAATAGAGTAGTCTTTGAAAAGAATTTCAATACTCCTAACAGGGTATTAGTTACTCTTAATAGGGTAAAGTCATTCAGAAGATGACATTGTTGTAATCTCTCTACCAGGCACCTTATTACAACAGTGATGAGTTGTGGGTTTCATCCACCACCGTTTTCCCCTCTAAACAAGAGTTTCATGCAATACAAAAATATTTCGTTAAGTGTTTGAATGTTTATGTGTTACTTATTTTTTAATTTGCAAGTTATCAGTTATCGATTAATACTGCAACAATTTTCGGTAAAAGGAAAAACAAACATCGATATAGGTAAACATAAAAGATTAAGTTTGAGATAGATAGGGAAAAAGTGTGAATTGTTTGAGGTATTGATTCAACACCCCCCCCCCCCCCCCCCCCCCCCCTCTCAGTCCCTTACCTAAATGTTTCCAACATTTGTACGCTTGTGGCGGGAAACAAATAGCTGATAGGATAATTATTTTTAATTGGTTTTGTATAGTTAATAAAATAATTGGATTGGCTAGTTGGATGTGTTGTCAAACTTAATTAATGATTTAATCTTAAAAAGGGGTTTTTAATTTTTTGGTTTGATGGGTTGTCACGCTTTATGTGTGTTCAATGAATAAATTTTTTTAATCAGTTGGTTGGATGACTTGTCGGACTTGATGCATTTTTAGGAACAATGTTGGGACCCATTACAAGTTCAAATTGGAAAGTACTTGATGCTCTTCGACATTGGGAGGTTTTGGAACTAGTCAGACATTTTTATACACAATGGAAACTGTATAAATTAAATTACAATGTGAGTTTGTCTAATATCTAACTTTGTGTTCCTATTTTAGATTTAACAGTATAGTGAAAACACAAGAATAAAAACTATAAATATAGTTCTTATACATTTGATAAGAGTTTTAGTAATCCAAATAAAAAAATGGAAGAGAACAAATGTAGCAAGCGAAAAATTGAATGTCATTATCATGCACAAAAAAATTACATTACAAAAACCACTTGTGAGAAACCAATGATCGATTGTATGACAATGATAAATAGAAATGGTGAGGCAGATTCATAGAATAATTACAGTTGTAAGCATACAGAGCAGGAGTTTAATATCCTGCAAATTTCAAATTGTATCCAAGGTTGTATTGATATTTGGATGCTAGAGTTATTTAATCCAAGTTTATTTATTAAGAATACCTTGCTTTGTTTGATTGTAAGTATTGAGGCGAAGAGTAAAATGGTATCATCTTAATAATATAATGGCATCATCCTTCTAATCGTAATTGAAAAGAAGAAAAACAATAATGGAGCAACAGAGGAGAGTAGGGTTTCATGTGGAAGTATTTGATGATGGTTGATTAGATTTTGCAGGGCGTGGTCATGGTAGGTGAGGATGTTCCCTCCCATGGCGCCCTCCTCGGCGGGCCTGGGAGTTTTTGAAAACAAGAGATGGTTTTCAAAGATTTGAAAGAAGGAAAGAAGGATCTTTTTCCTTGACCAATCAGTCTTAAAGGGGTCATGCTAGGGTTTTTAATGGGCCTAAGGCTGAATTGCAGGGTGGTGATCTGAAAAATTGGAATCCTAAACAAAAGGATATAGCTAAGGAGAACATGGAGCCTTGCCCAACCATGATGGATAATTGAGTGATCGACATTCAAGTTGAATCAGAGATTTGGAAAGAAAATGTGTGTGAGTTGAGGGAGACTGGTTTCTTTATGAAATGGGGTGAAGGTTGGCCTACTTATTTGTAGATTTGAAAATGGGTAGACGGTAACTGGGGTGAGCATTTTTTTTTAAAACCCTTACTAATGGCTTTTTCATGGTTAAGTCTAGGGATAAGAGCGAAAAATATCGTATCATGAATAATGGCCCCTTTTTAATGGGTGGTATTGGGTTTTATATAAAAGATTAGACTCCTAACTTCAAACCTAATCAAGCTTCTATTGAGGAAGTACCTATATGGGTTAAATTTTATAATCTTCCTCACGAGTATTGGCATGAGGACATTTTTAGGCAGATGGGTGATAAGTTAGGGAAGTTTATTTGCAGTGATGAGGCTATTGAGAAGGACTATAGTATGTATGCATGTATCTACATTACATGGAGACATCATCCTCCTCTCTCTCATGTTATTGATATTATAACCTATGAAGGTTATTGGTGGCAAGAGATAGAATTAGAAGAAATCACAAAGAAATGTAACAAGTGCAAAAAATGGGGCCATGAGAGAGAGGAGTGTCTTCTGTATGGGAAAGAAAAAGTTTTCGAAGCCAAAAAATGTGATTCCTTGTTGGTTCAGATACAAAAAAATGGTATGGAAGGTGAGTTCATGAGTAACAGGGGAGGAGGAGCGAAGATTAGGCCAACAAAGAGTTTCTCAGGTGGGGATGAGTTTTTCTCAACAGAGAAAGGTGAGGCATCATCGGGGGGAGGATGTCAACTGGATTTGCAGGAATTTATGGTTTTGAAGAACTCTTTGGATATGTGTGGTGAAGGGATGGAAGACTTGTTGGTAGGGGAAATGAAAAGTAATGAAATAGTTGTTGCAGACAGTGATTGTTATTCTCGGGAGATGGTTATTTATGATGGTTCGGTGGCAAATCAACTCCCTCGCCTCCTTGGGATGAAAACTCCTTCTCAGGTCTTAGTAGAAGTTTTGATTCCTAGTTGGACAACCCATCAAGAGGTGATATTCAACTCTTCATTAGGTGGTAGCTCTCTTCTTAAAGCTATCAACTTAGAGTCGCAACTTTCAGAGGAAATTTAGAGTCTTTTTGAGCCATGAGGAGAATAGGATTAGGGATATTATTTTCAAGGATATTCATATGTCTCTGATGAGAGAGGAGGCATTGAATGGTAGTGGCTATGTGGAGGAAGAGTTTAGATCAGAGGCTGAGGTTTCTGAGTTTGAGGAGGGAGACATGGAATAATATGGTGTGCCTTCTCCAAGATCCCTAAATAAGTCCAAAGCGGTAGTTAAGAAGGCCAATAAAGGAGGTCAGAAATAGAGGGGGCGTTAATCTATCCACTAATTGCTAGATGAAGTGTGCAACATGAAGGGACAAAGAAAATTGAGATTCTGGAGAGACTTTTTCTCTCCTGGGTAGCAATGAGGCTCCTTACATGGAACGTAGGGACTGCAATGCCCCTGAAAAGAGGTGTTTGATTAAGTGTTCTTTTGGTCAAATGAAACCTTATGTGGTGTGCTTGTAGGAAATGAAGGTGAATAAGGAAGTTGTTGGGAAATTCTTAGGTGTCAAGTTCAAATGGCTGAGATATTTTGTTGAATTTATTTGGGCTTTGGGTGGTCTAGGGATTATTTGGAATCCTAGGATGATAAAGGTGGATTGTGTTGAGCAGGAAAGACATTGGCAATTGGTGAAGGTTCAGTATTTGATGTTTGATGACTCCTTTCATTTAATTAATGTTTATGGTCCTATGTGGACATATGAGAAAATGGAGCTTTGGGGAAAGATTTAAGAGGGCCCTTTATCCTAGCTGATGTGATACCTTAGACACTTTTGATAAGAGGGGTGGTATAGGGTGGATTGGAAGGATTCAAATAGATTTTTAGGAATTTGTCTCTAAAAATGGATTGTGGGAAGTGAGAACTATAAATGGTCAGTTTACTTGGACTAATCGAAGATCGGGTTTCTCTAATATTTATGAAAGGCTGGATCATTTCTTTGTTGGCGGGGAATGGCGTGGGATGAAAGTAAACTATGAAGCTAAAATTTTATCTTTAATGGGTTCAGATCATTTCCCTGTTTCTTTGCATCTTGTTAGAGACTTAACTCCCCCCAGGAATTTGTTTAAACTTGAACAGATGTGGTTTCAAGAGGTGAGATTATTTGAGATGGTTTGGGACTGGTGGATCAATGCTCTGTAGGTGGAAGGTAATAAAAGTTTCAAATTTTTTCAGAGGCCATAGTTCATCAAATGAAGACTTAAAGATTGGAACAAACTCCACTTTAAGAACATTTTTATTGAAAAGAAAACCTTGGAGCAACGTCTGGAGTCATTGAACAATAAATTTATTTAGGATAGTATGGATATTGTTGACTTCATAATAGAGAAGGATTTGAAGTTGTAGTATGGTGAAATTTTGGCTAGAGGAGATTTTTTTGAAGCATAAATCTAAAGAGTCTTGGTTGAAAGAAGGGGACCGAAACACAAATTTTTTTCATGATTCGGTAAAGACTCATTGTTCAATCAATAGGATTTTTAAGATTTGATCTAGTTAAGGTGTTGAAGTGAAGGATTTGAAAGATATTAACAGGTATGTTGAGGAGTTCTTTTAAGAGCTATGAAATGAAGAGGGGAGAGCTTATGGTGATGGTAGGGATCAAATTCTTGAGGTGATTGCTCCAATTTTTTCAGAAGTGGATAATAAAATATTGACGGATCTAGTTAGGATGAAGGAGTTGAAGGCATCTGTCTTTGGTTTGGGAGGAGATAAATCTCCAGGACTTGATGGGTTTCATGCCTTTTTTATCACAAGTTTTGGGATGTGATCAAGGAGGATCTTCTTTCAGTTTTGGAAGAATCTAGATCTTGTGGTTTTATTCTTAAAGATTTTAACAAAACCCTAGTCGCGTTGATTCTGAAGAAGGATAAGGTGGAGGCCTTTGAGGATTTCAGACCAATTTTGCTTTATAACATAGTTTATAAGATTATCACAAAGGTGGTAGCTAATAGGATGAATAAAGTGTTGGATAAGTTGATTTCACCAGAGCAAAGTGGCTTTACTCCTGGAAAAAATATTTTTGATGGCATCATTGTGGCTCATGAGGCAATCCACTCCATTAAAACTGGTAAGATTAGTTATATGTTACTCAAATTAGAATTATAAAGGCATATGATAGGGTGGATAGGTTTTTTCATACAAAGCCTTAGAATGATTTGGTTTCAATCAAAAGTGGATTAGTTGGATTAGAGGTATGACTAACAGGTATCATGCTTCAATCTTGGCCAATGGGAGTCCATGAGGATTTTTGTTAACTTCCTGAGGGTTGAGGCAAGGTGACCCAATATCACCTTTTCTTTTTATCTTGTTGGATGAGGTTCTGGGGAGATTCATAAATAATAAAAAAATTTAAGGTTTATAGAAAGGTGTGAAAATGGTGGATGGTATGGATCCCATTTCTCATTCCCAGTTTGTTGATGATACTTTTTTGATGGGAGAGGTGACTTTGAGGGAGACTAGGGTAATGAAGCATGTTGTGGATATGTATAAAGAAGTATCAGGTCAAGATATCAATTAGAATAAATCAAATATTTTCTTTTTTAATGTTGTAGAAAATTTCCAACAGAATATAGCAGGTATCTTTTGTGTTAGAATCAGATCTCTTCCAGGTAAATTGTTGGGTGTTCCTTTATTTGTTGGGGCTGGGAAAGTTTCATTGTGAAATCATTTGGTGGAAGGTTTCTCATGGAATATGGAGGGTTGAAAGTCCAGGTGGTTGACTCTTGCAAGCAGGATCACAATGCTTAAATATGTGATTTTAGCCTTGTTTATATATTATATGTCCTACAATCGTATTCCTATTAAAATAATCAAGCAAATCAAGTAGTGAATGGGCAAGTTTTTGTGGAATGGAAATGGAACTCAAGAATAATTTATGCTTTTGGCCTGGGATCAAGTTTGTAAACTGAAGGAATGTGGTGATGCTGGTTTGTGTAATTGGTGACTTATGGATGATGATCTGGGTGCGAAGCTTGTGTGGGAAATTTATAAATTACCACATCAAATATGGGGTGCATATCATTAAGAGAAAATATTTGGAAAATGGGGTCAGAGAAATAATTTTTACCATTGAGGATCCACCTCGGGGCTAGGCTTTATTGAATTTTATTACCAACTGCAGGCACATCATAATAGATCATGTTTCATGGTAGATAGGAGATGACAGAAAGGTTAATTTTTGGGTGATTCCTGGGATTGAATGGAAAAATTGTAAATTGTTGTCGATAATAGAAATATCATTCAATTGTCTAAGAAGTGGTGGGGGTCAAGTGTTAGAGACTTTATTGATGTGGAGTCTCCTGTATATAGGGAAATTTGCAATTGGAGGAATCCTTAGGATTTGGGTCTCGGTGGGGCAGATTTGGATCATTTCAATTATCTTCTCAGGCAAAGGAATGTCACGTTATTGGAGGAAGATGACAAAGTCATTTGGTGTTTCTTGAAGAGTGGTGAGTATTCGGTGAAAATGGGGTACAAGCTTTTGGAAACCAAATATCAAAGGGAGAAGTTGACTCTTAGGATTTGCTGGAATTGAGCTTGCCTACCTAAAGCAGGGGCATTTACATGGTTGGTTGGAAGAGGCAGGATATTGATAAGTGAAAGGCTACATAGATTGGGTTTTGTTGGGCCTTTCAAATGTTTTCTATGTCATAAGGTAGAAGATAATTTAGATGATCTTCTCCTCAATTGCGAGTTCTCACAAAGGTGTTGGGAATTTGTTTTAAGAAAATTTTGGTGGGTTGGTCCTCTTCCTAACAAGATTAGAGATTGGATTGTTTCATGGCCTTTGATTTGTGAAAAAACTATATTTGAAGCAATTTGGTCTTTGGCTCCTTCCATGGCGGTGTGGGAGATTTGGAAGGAGAGGAATAGGAGATTTTTTAAAGACAAAGTGGAGGCAATTGATCATTTTTTGCGGTGGTTGGAAAGAGCAATTTCAGAACTAGTAAGCAATTTTGAATCTCAGATTAATGTCGTGAAGGTTCCCTTTACTATAAGCGACTCTAGATTGTAGTCTTGATGGCCCTTTGTTACTTTTAGGCCTATTCAAGGACCTTTGAGGGTTGATCCTCCTATGGTGGTAGAAAAGGTGGATGTGGCTCCTCTAGATGTTGATTGGAGGAAGGTCAATTTTGACAGAGCCTCGAAAGGAAATCATGGAAAAAGTGGTGTTGAATGTGTGATTAGGGATGCTCAAGATAATAATCACAGGTTAGGTGTGAAGGCCTTACCCGAGGTTATGAATAATGTGGTTGAGAGTCTAGCAACGATCTTCTCTATTAAGCTAGCTAAGAAATGTGGGGCAAGGAAGATCCATCTTCAAGGCGATTCTCAAATTGTAATAAACGGGATTGCTAAAGGTAGCATGGGTACTTGGTATTTGGAGAAGTATATTAGGAGAATCGGAAGGTTTCTGGAGGATTTTGAAGATTTTAAAGTGTCCCACACACTTAGAGATGGAAATGGTGTAGCAGATAAGTTGTCTAACATTGGTGTGGCTTTACATGCCCAGAACATTGAAGAACTGATATAAGAATATAGAAATTTTATTTTTTAACTCTCTAATGGTTGTGGAGATTTAGTTAGGATTGGTTTTGTCGATGGGTGGCATTGGTATTTTGATGGAAATATAAACATATATTTTATTGCTTGATGCAAGTGGAGGGTTGGATGTTATGGGTATGGTGACAGGGAGGCTAATGCGGTGAAGTGTTGTGTTGATAAGTGCTTGGAGTCGTCACCCATGATGGGTGTGGTGAGAGCCATGGAAGCCAATTTATCCCTTAATTCTCCAAAGCAATTGCTTGGCTTCCATGGAGAAATATCTGAAAGACACTTGGGGGAAGTTTTTATAGTGGATAATGAGGATTATTTTACAATTATGGGGAAGATTTTGGGTGAAAAATTCATGCTGAGGGACTTTTGTGTGTGGATGAATTTAGATATTTTGTCACTATTCTATTTCTAGATCTTCCAGTTGGCCAAAAGTAATGAGTTAGTTTTGAGGGTGGTGCGTATGTGTCTAAAGCCAGTATGAAGTGATGGTGTTTTTTCATGGTTGAGGAGAATTGAATTGGGTATTAGGTTTTGGATGGGCAATGGTGTTAGGCGGTTGGTTGAAGGGTTGATTGGTGTAATGTAACATTTTATTGTTTTTGGGACCTCGGTTCCAAAAATGCAGCAAATTGGCAAAGTACGTGAAGGGTGGATAGATTTTTGGTCTTCATTATAAAGAGGGAGGATGAGATAAAGCAGTTGGAGGAGTGTAGCAGGAAGAGGAAACATTCTTTGAAGAAGTCTGTTGCAAAACTGAGAGACAATGCGGTGGTTGAGGGTCCTGTGGAACCAAAGCTCTGGTGCTTACATGAGAGAGTGGACACCAAAGGTGGAGTGATGCTGAACTAAATCAGGGAGGAGATGATGTGCAGGTGGGGGCATGATGTTTAATATGGTCTTCTAGTTCTGGTAGATTAAACTTATTTTGGCAAAGTTGAGGCCATTTATTTTTCTAAATGTATCTGAAACTTTTTTATTTTAATAAAAATATTTATCACTTATCAAAAAAAAAGAAAAAAAGGAAAATAAATTGGAATTACAATGCAAGGGTAGACATTGTTCCAACTGATGACATGTAACTGATTAAATGTTAGATAATGTTAAGTTAAAGATAATGCAAGGCATTAAATTAGTTAATGGTTTGTATTGTCATTGATGTCAACTTGATATCATCTGTACAATCATATACATAATGCCAAAGGCTTCAGAGAATCACTGGAACAAAGGTTATGCTTTCAACAATGCATAAAATTCAAGTATTCACTAAGTGACAGATAACATCGATGGAGTGCACACCATCGGTAAAGGCAAAGAAGAAAAGTCACAGTGATACCTGAAAAACAAAAGACAGTGTTGCCTGATGAAGCAAAACCACAGGATGCCTGATGAGCTGAAGATAGAGTTGCCCGACGAGTAAAAATATAATGATGCCCGACAGACGGAGATCCCAAAGCTAACTGGAGTCACACTGACGGAACTCGCAGCTGTAACTGATGACTAACTGAAGAGTTGACCGACGATATAGAGAGTTTAGAAAATGACAAAATATCTAGCTAGAAAGAGCTAAAGATAGACTTAACTAGTTGTTTTCATTGTTTTATTCGACCATAGTTAAGTAATTGATTTGAAGCTAATTTATACAGTTGGCATGAAGATAACTACAAGACAATTTAGGAGTTATGCTTTAAATCAAATTGGATGGATTTTTTTTTATGCCAAGAATCAAGAATCAATAATCAAGAAACAATGAATATCATGTCTATCTAAGAGACAAGCTTAATTCATTTACAAGCTTAATTCATTTTTGTAACACATGAAAAGGGGATTAAGGGGAGTGAATAGAAAGAGGATGCTAAAGAGAAACTAATGAAGAACAACTTCATGTAGTACTGATCAATAAAGCTGAAGGAGAGCTAAGGAATTCTGCAAACACCGACGAACAATGAGCACAACATCACAGAGTAGAAAGTATGAAGCACAAAAGAATTGAATTGATACATTGATCAGAGAGGTAATGTACTTAAATAGATCTAAAAATCTACAATTCAAGTTGCATTAGAAACATGTCATTTTGTTTCAGTTTAACCATTGAAGCATCAAGTCTCTTAACAGAGTAGGAATTAACAGTCTTCTATATATTGAGGTACATCCCAAGGAGTGCCAAAAAGGTTGATTCATGAAAGTAGCATTGGATATACCTGATGCCTATTGACAGTCTAAGAGAGAGGCTGATTCAAGGATGGTAGCATTAGATGCTCGATACTAAGTGACAACCTATATGTGTAAAATCCTCTAACAAGGACACACCTAACAATGTGTTTGTAACCTTTAACAATGTTGGCTCCTAAAAAGGCTCACTTTAGAAGAGTGAAAATTTGGGGTACCGGTCCCAGTGGTTTTTTTCCCTTAACATGGTTTCCATGTTAAAATCCATGTGTTATATGTGTGTATGATATATTTCTTTACTATTTTATATATTGCATAATTCATTCTGGATTTATCGGTATACTCTGCATATTTACTGTATTTCGGTAAATAGTTATACTGCTTATCAATAATCAAGGAGAATAAGGACAGACAAGATAAACCGATAGACAATTAATCATTATAAGCATTTCATGGCATGCATCTTGTAGGGACATAATAATCTAAGGTTTGTTGATTTGTGGTTAAGTTTAAGGATAAGTTTTTGAGGCCACTGATTCACCCCCCCTCTCAGTTATTACTAACAATTGGTATCAGAGCTTGTGTGCTTAGAATGAAGGTTTCAAGACCTAAGGCAAAGATCACAAGATGAATAGACAAGATGTGCCCAAGTTGAACAAAGATAATTTTGCTTCATGGCAGAGCAGAATGAGACTCCACTTATCAGGTATTGGTAATGATGTTACTCAATTCCTTTAAACTGAATATGTGTTGCCCAAAGGAGCACCAACAGTTGAAAAAATGAGAGAGAAGCATGAACATAATGGCATGATGATTTAGCTTGCTTCCTCACTCTTTGATGCTGAATTTGAAGATGTCAAAGAATGCAAAACTGCAAAGCAGATGTGGGACAAATTGAAGCTTGTACATGGTGGTGACAAAAATGTTTTGAGAGCCAAGGCAGAAAGCCTTAGAGGAAAGTTTGATGATCTCAAAATGAAAGAAGGAGAAAACATCACTCAACACAACACAAGAATTAAAGAAGTATTCAATGATATCCGAGGAGTTGGAGGTGTACTGGAAGAAGATACAGTGGTAAGTAAAATTCTAAGAACCTTACTGCCTACTTATGCTATTAGAGTATCTGCCATTCAAGAAATTAGAGCAGTAGCAAATAGCAATGTTACTCTAGATAGTTTAATTGGAAGACTAATTTCATTTGAGATGAATAACTTCGATAATAGTGTCTTACAAAACATAGAGTCTGCATTCAAAACTTCTATGAGAATAAGTAAATCAAGTCACAAAAACACTA
>MU217308.1:75826-88452 GCA_018584345.1 Thuja plicata | reverse complement strand
TCACATAGACTCTTGATGAATGAACCAACTCTGATAATCTGCTCTGTACATCTTTCTTCTCTTTTCGTATCATTCACACTTAGCATGTCACATTTGACTTGCTATAAGTATCTTCCTCAAAGTATGATATCATGGGACCTGTGAGACAACTCTTCGTAACATCCTTATCGACTCTACTAAGCATGCAAGCATTATTACAACTGCGCAAGTATAAACTGAATAGATGCGACGCTTCACTAAGTCGGCCTCACCAAATTAAATCTAACTTTGTAATCTTCTTGAAACACGTTTGGTGCCTTTAGATGAATATCATCAACTCATAATTAATCATGAATATACACATGCATATCCTGAAGATAGGTGCAACTCAAGAAACATGTTACATACGTCAGCTCTGAACAGATACTCTTCCAGAACTGTAATTGCCAATAATAGAATTACACAACTTGACTAAAACATCATATTTGGATTTGCGTGTATGAACATAACATAATGAACATGTCAACAACATGTATCTAACCATGCAAGTCTTCATGTCATCATTCTGATAAGTACATACAGAATTACTACTGTGTATTATATGTTGTCATCAATGACAAACATACAATCAATCAACTGCTCAGAATCAAATCTCCAACATGAATGACTTCATTCCTATATAATAAGTATTGGATTTGTAAGGACTAGTGAAAATAATAATCTTTATTTAAAAGAAGATACTGATGCTAACACCTTGATTGCTGAAATATTTGTTGATGACATCATATTTGGAGGCAATGATATGCTATGCAAATAATTTTCTAATAAGATGAGCAAAGAGTTTGAGATGTCTATGTTTGGTGAGATCAAGTTCTTTCTTGGTCTACAGATCATTCAACAAAGTGAAAGAATTTTCATTACGCAGTCCAAGTACATCAAAGAGGTCCTAAAAATATTCAAGATGGAAGAATCCAAACCAGTTGGAACATTGATGGCTACTGGATGTAAGTTGACAAAGGAGGACAAAAAAACAGAGGTAAATCAGACTTTGTACAGATCAATGATTGGAAAACTCATGTATGTTGTACACACTAGACCAGATATTGCACATGCAGTAGGAATTATTGCTAGATTTTCAGCTAACCCCAGAGAATCACATATGACTGATGTGAAAAGAATTCTAAGATATCTGAAGAATACTGAGGAATTCGGCTTATGGTATAGAAGAGAAGGAAAATTTAACCTTAATGTGTTTACCAATGCTGATTGGGCTGGGAATCTTGATGACCGGAAGAGCACAACTGGAGGAGCATTCTTTATGGGTGATAGACTTGTCACATGGATTAGCAAGAAGCAAGGATGCATCTCTCAGTCTACTGCAGAAGCAAATTACGTTGCTGATACTGCAAATTGCTCAAATATTGCATGGATCAAACAATTGATGGAAGGTATGCATATGAAGATCTTAGAATCAGTGATTATCTATTGTGATAACACCAGTGCAATAAACATTTCTAAGAATCTAGTCATGCATGAAAAAACTAAACACATTGCCATCAAGTATCATTACTTGAGAGAACAAGTTCAAGAAAAAGAGGTGATACTTGAGTATGTGCAATCCAAAGAACAACTAGCTGATATCTTCACTAAGCCACTGCCCAAGGATACATTTGAGTACCTGAGAAAAAGACTAGGGGTCAAACCCTTGTCTACCAGTCAATAAAATGACTAAAGGCTGCATCAGCCTACATGTTATTAGAACATCATTCATGTTGATGCAAGAAGCAAGATGAACTTAAAAGCTACATCTATATATAGATAGGTATATATCAGAACTGAGCACCAGAACATATTGTTGTATTGCTGATGGATAAGGGAAATTCAAGGAATATATTATGGATAGAAAAATAATTTTTTGACATGAATGTCAGATATTTGTAAAATATCTATTTGGCATTGTTGTCAAAGGGAGAGAGTTTATCCATATTATCACAGTCTTTAAAAAAAAAAGAGATTATCCATTATCATATTACTCCAACATGGAGAGATTATATCCTTAAAGAGAAAAAGTTGTATGAAAGATTATACAAAGGAAGAGTTGCTGAAAAGAGAAAAAGACATAAAAATAGGAGAATAGTCAAAAGGAGAGAAATTGACACCAGAAAAGGACTCAACACATCAGAAGACAAGAGAACTACAGGAATCAAATCTAAGCTAAAACAGAGCTTACCGAAGTTCAGACATTTATCGGTTGACAAAAGGGAGAGATTGGTAGTTTGATGAATCTCAACAGTTGTATTTCATATTGTATTATAAATAGTATAGTGTGATAATATAAGTTTGTTGCCATCAATGCCAAAGGGAGAGATTGATGACATGTAACTGATTAAATGTTTGATAATGTTAAGTTGAAGATAATGCAAGGCATTAAATCAGTTAATAGTTTGTATTGTATTGATATCAACTTGATATCATCTGTATGGTCATATACATAATGCCAAAGGCTTTAGAGAATCACTGGAACAAAGGTTATGCTTTCAACAATGCATAAAAGTCAAGTATTCACTAAGTGACAAATAACACCGACAGAGTGCACACCATCGGTAAAGGCAAAGAAGAAAAGTCACAGTGATACCCGACGATCAGAAGACAGTGTTTCCCGATGAAGAAAAACCATAGGATGATCGACGAGATGAAGATAGAGTTGCCTGATGAGTAAAAATCCAATGATGCCCGACGGATGGAGATCCCAAAGCTAACTGGAGTCACACCGACGAAACTGGTAGTTGTAACCGATGATTAACTGAAGGGTTGACTGACAGAACAAAGAGTTCAAAAAATGACAAAATATCTAGCTGGCAAGAGCTAAAGATAGACTTAACTGGTTGTTTTCTTTGTTTTATTCGACCATAGTTAAGTAATTGATTTAAAGCTGATTTATACAGTTGGCTTGAAGATAACTATGAGAGAAATTAGGAGTTATGCTTTAAATCAAATTGGCTGGATTATTTTTTACACCAAGAATCAAGAATCAAGAAACAGTGAATATCATGTCTATATAAGAGACAAGCTTAATTCATTTTTGTAACACATAAAAAGGGGATTAAGGGGAGTGAATAGAAAGAGGATGCTAAAGAGAAACTGATGAAGAACAACTTCATGCTCAGGAATTCAGTAGACACCGACGAACAGTGAGCACAGCATCATAGAGCAGAAAGTATGGAGCACAAAAGAATTGAATTGATACATTGATCAAAGAGGTAATGTACTTAAATAGATCTAAAAATCTGCAATTCAAGTTGCATTAGAAATAGGTCATTTTGTTTCAGTTTAACCATTGAAGGATCAAGTCTCTTAACAGAGAATGACTTAATAGTCTTCTATATATTGAGGTACATCCCAAGGAGTGCCAAAAAGGTTGATTCATGAAAGTAGCATTGGATATGCTCGATGCCTATTGACAGTCTAAGAGAGAGGCTGATTCAAGGATGGTAGCATTAGATTCCCAATAGTAAGTGACAACCTATATGTGTAAAATCCTCTAACAAGGTCACACCTAATAGTGTGTTTGTAACCTTTAAGTATAGGGTTGGCTCCTAACAGGGCTCACTTTAGAAGAGTGAAAATTTGGGGTACCGGTCCCAGTGGTTTTTTTTCCCTTGACAGGGTTTCCACGTTAAAATCCATGTGTTATATGTGTGTATGATATTTTTATTTACTATTTTATATCTTGCATAATTCATTCTGGATTTATTGGTATACTCTGCATATTTATCGTATTTCGGTAAATAGTTATACTGCTTATCGGTAATCAAGGAGAATAAGGACAGACAAGATAAACTGACAGACAGTTAATCATTATAAGCATTTCATGGCATGCATCTTGTAGGGACATAATAATTTGAGGTTTATTGATTGGTGGTTAAGTTTAAGGATAAGTTTTTGAGGCCACTGATTCACCCCCCTCTCTTAGTCATTACTAACACCAACTCCAACTAACAAGCAATGGCCTAAAAGAGTAGAAGAGAAATACCAAAATGGAGATAAATGCATGGTGATTTCTGTTAATGATCATACCTTTTTCTTGAATAAATGAATTCTACACCCAAATGTTGATGGTGCATTCTTTGGGAGTCTTGTCCATTGAATTGCCATTGTTGTCATAGTTTTTGATTCCGACCATCTTATTGATTACCATAATTATTGTGCCCCTCGCATTTGCAATTTGTTTCCTAAACAATAGATGGCATCATGATAGCAAAGTAGAGGAATGGGAACATTATGATGAAGAATTAATTCTTGAAGTTGTGATTAAATAAAATATATGGTTAGGAATAGTACAATTATTGAACTTTAATTAAATAGATATCTTGAAAGTCATGAATATCTAAAAAATGCATTAAAATTGTATAAATACGTGAGTAGACAATAGTTGGCATGTTCAATCAATATCAATAGCGATCAATGAGGTTGCTTTCGATGTCGAACTTGGAACTGACAAATATTTGTTGATTTGCGACATGGTCGGTGATTTTTATATGTAGTGGAAAGTGTTTGAAATCGACAATTTCAGGGGGGAACAAATTGCGAGGAATAATTGACTACGAATCAGAAGGGATGGATAACATGTTAAAGATAAATTACATATAAATATGAGTCATAAGGAAGCAACTGTGGTTTGTGGTCAATTTGGTAGCACTACACGAGCAATTCTCATATTCTTTCCAATTCCTTCCATTTATAGTCACTGTTTGTGCAACCCTTACAATGTATGTGAGATCTATTGAATGCAAGTTGATTTATCAAGAATAAATGACTTAATTGTTTGCTTGGAAGAGTTATCAAACATTTGTATAGACTATTTTAAATAGATGAATACTAAATAAAGTTGAATTTGAGCATTCAGTAAAACTCGTATAAGTAATTTAGATCATTACATTGCACATTTGAGAATAGTTATAATAATCAAAATATACAATTGTATAATGAGATTTTCCAAACTTAGGTAAGTCTTGGTGTCATTATAGTAAAATTGGCACAAATCATATCTCAAATTAAAAATCAAGGGAGAACAAAGTAGAAGATGTCCAGTGAACATTATTATCATTACAGTGACAACAACAAGAGTCATAACATGGACAATATGTAAAAAATATGTCATGCTTATATTATTCAATGCCATAATTAGGCATAAAAAGATTACAATAAAAATAACAACAATAGGTTATGTTCAATTTCATAAGCATTATTCCAACAATTCTTATATTCTTTCCATTCTTAGTTATTATTTGTGCTCAGATCCCGATAGTTGCATGCGAGAGTTCTGTGGTCACTATTGATTTATCAAGAGTAGTTTTTGTATGTGATAGAAAGTAGACCTGCTAAGAACAACACTAAAACATTCAAACATTAGAGTTAGCCATTATAAACAAGATCAAAGGGTTAACATGCTTTAAATGAACTCTAAAACAACAACTTCCACCACAACCTCCAATGAGACAAACAAGGGCACCCAAGCCTTGTTGATTTGCTCTTAGAGAAGTAGGTGGGTGTGCTCTCCCAACACAATAGCTAAATCCCACTAAAAGATATGAAATGCAAGCAAAAGGATGAAGAACTCAAGAGAAAGTATAAGGAAATTGTCTCAAGCTTTCACCATGATTGAGCATGAGAATGAAAAACTAGACTAAGATTGATATGCATGATAAAAAATAAGATTCATTCCATTAATCCTAAGATGTGATTTCTAGATTCAAATTTGAAATGAAAGCACAAAAGTATGAAAATGAACTAAAATGCTAAAATGCTTAAGAAATTCCAAAGCTAAACTAGCATGATAACAATGCAAAGTGGGAGATTGATTTACTCTTGGCAAGAGCCCTATTTATAGATTCTTGGAGAGAAGGGAAGGGCTTGGATGAGGTGGAGCACATGTGGCATCCACATAGATGCCACATGGAGGACACAAGGGCAAAAGGACATGCCACACAAAAGTCAACCTCAAGCCTTTAAGGTTTGAGTGGCTCAAGGTTGCTCACACATGTGTGAGTAAACCTTGGAGAATGGAGCGGGGGACCAAAAGTGGTTGCATTTAAGAAAGTTGGGTGGCTTCCTTGGGATGGGTTTCTCACACATGTGTGAGCAACTCATTAGCACTAAAAAGGTGTAGGAATCACCTTTTTAGCCTAATAAGTGAGATTAACCAACAAGTAGCTTGATTATGGTGAGTGTGATGGGTGGTAGGGTAGGTTTCTAGGTGGGGTTTAAGACTAACTCAAATTAAATTCAAATTAGTCAAGGTTTAGAATATTGTTGGAAAATGTGAGGAATAAATAAATTAAAATTTATTTAATAGGGGATTTATGGAGGTCATGTATTAAATAAAATTTAATAGATTAGAAAGGTATAGTATCTAAATTAAATTTAAATACTATAGAGAATGAACTATATTTAATTTAATAAATTTAATTAAATAAAATAGAATAACATAAAAATATAGTTAATTAATTAAAATCAATTATAATGTTACAGGAATATTAATTAAATTAATATAAGGATAATTTTTTACGTCTACATTTTTCCCCTCTTTGATGCGGCATCAAAAATGGCATTGCGTCAAAGAAAAGAAAAATAAGATGCCCTAGAGGGACTAGAAAGATCTAGGGCAACGATGGTAAAGGAGTGTGCCCCCTCGAGAAAATAATAGAATTTTATTTTTTTGTAATTTTTTCTCGAAAAAGGCAGAAAGAGGGAGAAAGACAAATTGCATGGCATGTCCGAAAGAATTGGAGTGAAAAACTAGGACCAAGACAGAAAAATGGGGATCGAGGCGGGAAACGGGTCCCAAGGGGCCTATAAATAGTCCATCGGGGCCCGGCAAGAAGTCATTTGCACTCATAAAGAGCTAAAAGATAAGAGAAGAGAGAAGAAATGACAGACGTACGAGACCATTTGCAGCTGGGAGAGCACCTGAGGACCTACCAATGACCCACAAATGCATGACCACAGTGATTAGTCGAAGCCCTCATTGTCCTTGATGTTTTTCAAATTCAATAGTGCATTTATGACGCCCTTAAGGTGCCAAAAACTGCCCCGTAGCGGAGATGGTGATCATCAGATCGTCATCTGTGCAGACGACAATTGATAGATTATCGTCCTCACAGACGACCGAACAGGGATCGACATCTGCATAAAAAAGGATCGTGAGATCGTTGTTTGCTAGGGCAAGAGGGAGAGGAAAAACAAAGTAGAGACAATGAAACTAGTTCATCATCTGCGTAGGCGAAAAAGGTGGCGGCCTAAACCGCCGTCTCCGTGATCAACATCTGTGCGGATTCGTCGTCTACGCGAGTGAATCAACATCTCCGTTGATTGACCCAGAGATGGATGAAAAGGAAGAAAAAGCTTAGTAAAAGGGGTTCAGTGGTCATTTTTTGATGCCTTGGACTTAGAAAGAAGGTTAACTAACACGGGTAACTATGGATGCAAGAGGACATGATATCATTCTAGGTGAGGGAGTGTTATCCAATGATGATGGCGCTGGCACAAGAGTTGACAGAGGAGGAGTGGGGACAAGTCGCACTGTGCAGCCTAGAGCACGCTCACCTCTGGCCTCATCTTAGAGCGCATAATGTGCTCATGTCGGCATTGATCGAGAGGTGGCACAACACCACATCCATCTTTCACTTCCCTACAGGGGAAGATACTATTACTCTATATGACATGTTGAGGATTTACAGAGTGCCAATTTGAGGACTGATTCCCAAGGACCGCTACAAGGGCTAAGATCCTTACATGGAGATGGCATTTGGAAAACTAGTCATGGAGATTCTCACCACATAGCAGTGGATGTCATGGATGGGGGATTTGGTGGTGCAACCATAGTTGCGGCAGGTGGCACTATATATGGCAGGGATGATCGAAGGACACATGATGCTAGATCATGAAGGTCACTGGAACCAGGGTGTACACTATTATTAGTGTGGGCATGGGAGCACATTGTTGTCATACGCGCCATCAGGTCATGGGAGACCAAAGAGGCTTACGAGCCTTTCACCTATAGGTACAGACCTCCTATCAGCTACGAGTTGACAAACTCGATAGGATACTGGTGTCAGATGATAGATGAGATGGGTGAGATACAGTGGGCACCCTATGCAGGGTGTGAGAGATGGGGTCACTAGGGACCTGCAGTAGTAGGTATATGCAGAGGATGATCATTATGATTCATACTACCTCAAATTTTTTTAGACCGACTGCTGGCTTATAGGGCTCACTTCATACGTGATATGTAGATATATGCCTTCTAGAGTGCGCATATAGCTAGGGAAACTTCAAGATGCAATGCTAGATGGGTTCCCTCATCCATTGGTGACTCAGGAGGTTGTGAGTATATGGGGGATAGGGGTAGACCTACACTAAGCTAAGGGATTTTGGCTCGGGATGACAGGAGTCACTTGGATTAGGGCTCAAGAGTCTCTTCATGACGCATGACTAGATCTTGTGTACACATAGTGGTGGGTCATGCATAGGCCAGTCAGATTGACTATACCAGGCGTGGTGTAGGCAGATGAGAAGTCATCCAGAGAGGAGGAGGGTGACAGACAAGAGGGAGATGATGATGATGGGGGAGACGAAGGAGATGGAGGAGGGGCTGGAGGGAGGAGAGTCTGGCCTAGGGTAGCCATCACGAGGTGGCGAGGACATTTATAGGTGCCAGCAGGCAGGATGCCACCAGTCATCCTTCATGTATAGGGACAATAGGTATAGGGGCCATAGGTACAGGGACAAGGGTAGATGCCACAGGGGCCACTAGCAGGCCACATAGCCTAGGATGTATATGGTACCATGGTTGCAGAATGAGACAACCTGCATATGGAGTTGAGGAGAGTACAGGGGCTGCTAGCCACATCTCAGGTGATAGAGAGTAGCTTACAAGCAGAGCTTGCGAGGGTACATGGACAGTTGGCCACCTCTCAGGCCACAAAGAGCAGCTTGCAGATGGATTTGACCCATGTATAGGGGGTGTTAGTTGGAGAGACCGCTTGAGCAGATAGTGTGCAGAGAGAATTGGACATAATACAGGCGCGAGTAGATAGCAGGGAGTTCTCCATAGAGGGACAAGATGAGGAGACCCTGAGAGAAGAGCAAGCCAACATGACTGAGTAGATAGCGGCCTTCACAGTGCAGTGGGATGTCGCATAGAGATGGGTCGAGATCTACCGAGCAGAGCGGGATATAGCCTGACAATTGGTCACAGTAGGGGGATGACACAAGTACTGACAAAGGCTTTCACGACTCATAGAGAGTCAACAAGAGCAGGCATAGAGGTTGCATATTATATGGGGTTATATTATGATGCAGTATCGGAGGAGAGGCGACAGCCTGCCTATACAGAGCAGACTCATTCGTAGAGTATAGGCAGAGCCTCCCAGGGATTAGTGGGGATGCCACCCCGTCCATCCAGAGGGGGAGGGGGTGCGGGACCATCACAACCACCAACATGATTTATCAGACTATTTTGATACACATTTTTGTATTTTTGAGATGTATACATGTATTTATGATGTATGATGGATTGATGTACTATAGACTGGACACTTTTGATATATATGGACATTTATTGTGGTGGACCTATCTTGTGTTATGAATGTTTAATAATTCTATATGTAGATGTATATGATTTTATGACTGAGATGCAAGACGTGATGGATTTATATGATTATGCTAACCTATATGTGATGTAGGGATGTGATGTATATGATGGTTAATGATGTACATGTTAACGCTTAGATATGGATAATTGTAATGGATTTTATGTTTATATATGCAATGTGATGTTATGTTAATGCAATTAATGATTAATGAATAATGAGTAATAAATGGATAATAAATGCACATGTGTGTAATGTACAATGATTAATGAATATGACTATAATGGAAAATGGATTAACAATGCAACTTTTAATGGTTAATTATTAATGAGATGACCTAATGGATAATTGATTTGCAATGTTTAATGATAGATATATAGATGTAATAAATGCAATGATAATTAAATGAATGTAACTAAATGGAAATGTAAAAAATCTAAATGAATGCAATGAAATGCAACTAACAAGGAAATGCAATGTAATGAAATGACATAAATGAATAGGACTAAATGCAATGAACCTTGATGCAACTTAAGTGAAAATGAGATGTAATGAGACTAAATGAAATGTAATTGATGTGAAAATGAAACTAAATGAGATGAACCTAAGGAATGCAATTAATGCAACTAAAATGACAATGAGAAAAAAATGAATGCAACGAAATGACATGGATGTAGTGAAAAATGTGACACATGAGGACAATGTTTTTGTGTGTATCAATCAGGTCTGATAGGATCACTTAGGTAGCTGGATAGGGGGAATAAATATAAACCTTTCCAAGAGAAAAATGCAAAATGCAATACGACCTAACTATAATACAACTTAAATACATGATATGCATGGGATTTATATTGTGTTAATGTTGGAGAGCACACCCTACTGCAAGAGGAGGTATGCACCATGTATTAGAAAACACAAGTGGCATGGTTCCTTTGCATGGACTAGACTCAGACAAATAGGTTGTTAGGAACAAGGATGCAAGATACCAGGAATGATGGAACCTATGAAATGTTACTCATGAGGAGACATAGTACACCCATATATTTTTAGGGAGTTGATATGCATGAATCTTGCCCCTAGTGAGGCATACATAGTCATAATTGAACATCAAACATAAGTGCACTAACAATCTATGACACACAGATCATATCGCAAATGACACGTATTCCAATAGGCACTTTCCACGATGGACCAAGATATTAAAGATCAAGGTAGCCATGAGAAGGACACATTGAAACACAAGACAAAATCAACAAAAATGCATCCCAAACAAGTAGACATTTAGTCCAAAATTTATTGCCATGAACAAGTTTGATTGGATGATTGATTTAGAAGTTCACATCAGAAGGATGCATCCTGATGGGAAAAAGATCGATTGATTGTGAAAGTGGGGATTCGGTGGTAATTTCTTGTGAATAGAATAAAGCTGAGAAAGTCAATCTGTATGCTGATTAGGTGAAAAATATTCATGATCACTATGTTTGGAATAAAGCTCAGTGTTATGGGGTAAGCTCAGTCATGTGGGAATGTGATCTTATTGTGGAAGTGGAAAGTGGTCAGGAGACTACCTGCACAGATATGGGTAGTGTATTTATTATGGAAAGGCGATGGATGCTGCATAAAAAGTGGTCAAAATAGATGGTGGATCTGACTACACATGGCGCCTGAGACAGGTTTTCACCATGGTACTTATCCCTTGCGCCACCGAAGTTGTTTTCACAAATGGATGGATTTTATTTCTCTTTCTTTTTTTTTCTTTTTATGCTTTTTATTTTATTTTATTTTTTTTGTGATTTTTTTTTAATTTTTCAGGACTTTTTGCAATATTTTTGGCTTTTCTATTTTTTTTGGATTTTGACTGTTTTCTGCTGTACAACGGACTACTAAAGGATCAAGCATAGAAGTGCTTCAGATGAAAGATATTTACGAGATCAGGGACCAAATCTCCTTTTGGTATTGCAATCTAATAAGCTCTAGACCCAAACTTTATTGTGATTATGAAGGGCCCCAACCAGTTAGGCTCAATTTTTTCTTTCTTTTCATAGTTCTAGAGGTTCTTCATGTCGTGCTACTGTAATATATAAAATGGAAGAAGATGTTTATATGTAAGGTGTTTGGAAAGGGATAAGGTGATTTTCTTTCTTTTCACAGTTCTGGAGGTTCTTCATGTCGTGCTACTGTAATATATAAAATGGAAGAAGATGTTTATATGTAAGGTGTTTGGAAAGGGATAAGGTGATTTGATTAAAGTGTATTGAATTCCTTAACCCTACTTTATACTTACTTGAATTTAATTGATTGTGTATTGCAATTGTGATTAGGGAGAAGATAAGATGTTCCCCTTTTATTCTCGAATGCACAAATGGGAGATCCAAGTTGATCAACCCAAAGGAAGGGCCAATGCACAAATGAATATGATATATAACAGTAATTAAAGAAATAGGAGAAATGCACTAACCTTGAAATGTTGTAGATCAAAGAATGCTATTTTCTGAGGTCTGTAGACTATTTTTGTAAAAACTGACATTTGATCCCGAACCGGAACGCAGAGACGAACCGGAATGCAGAGATGAACAAAACCCATAAATATTTTTCCATTTCGATGTTGTCTTATGAAAAAGGTTGACCTTAACCCAAAAATATCAACCCTGACCCAATAATGTTGACCCTGACCTGCACAGGTCTGACAGAGAATCTGTTCACGCCGTCCAAAAGAAAATCGAAAAGGGTATCTAGATCTAGTCTCAAATCTATTGTTCTGAACCTGTACCTGCAATAAAAAGAGGATTGTTTGTTGTGGGGGAGGGGTTTTCCTTGGTCAAACCTCAATTTTGGAATTAACCTCAAATGTATGTAATTGAAATTGCAGAAATAGACAAAGTAAATGCATAAATTCACCTTGCTTGAAAAAGTCCTTGTGGAGGATTCGAATCCTTCAATCCACAAGTATGCTTCAAAATGTGGAATGTAGAAAGGTAGGATGTCTTCAATCTC
>MU217308.1:55221-69377 GCA_018584345.1 Thuja plicata | reverse complement strand
AGGTCAGGGTTGAGGTCAACCCTGACCTAGGTCAGGGTCAAGGTTGACATAGACTTGAAAGGTCGACCCTGACCCTGAAGCCCAGAATCACTAGTCTGCAGTCCAGAATGTAGAAATCAGGCTAAACAAGAGTGGAAAGAAGGATAGAATAGGGGGGAAGCCATGTCAAGATTAGGAACCCATTCAAGGTGATTTTCATGACCCCAAACCACTTACTCAGAAGGCTAAACAAGTATAAAATGGAAGTGCTTCCATTTTCTAACTATACAGCTACAGGACGAGATCATCAACCTCAAACTGGTGAGCCTTGATCTTCTTGTTGAACTGAAGGCAGAGGAAATTTTGATACACACAGAGGTGGTTTGGGCATGGAGGCATCTCTTGTCAAGGATTTCAAGCTCTTGCAAGCTAGAAACTTTGTATTCTTCTTCGGACAACAGATTCTTGAGAGAAATTTTGAGGGAAGGGAGCTCAATTTCAATGGGTAGAACAATCTTAGTATCGTAGACAAGGGTAAATGGAGTGGCTCTAGTGGGGGTACAAATGGAAGTGCAATAGGCCCAAATGGTGGGATTGAGGTGAAGGTGCCAATAGCAACTAGTATCATCAACTATTTTCTTGAGGATAGTTTTTTCGTAGCCTCTACTTGACTGTTACCTTGCGGGAAATACTTTGAAGAGGAATGGTGGGTAATGTTGAATTTTTTACCCAGCTCTGTGACGTCCTTATTTTTAAAAGGTCCTCCATTATTAGTGATGATGTCCTTAGGAATGCCATAGTGATAGATAAGGTAGTTCAAAATAAATTTCAAAATTAATTTTCCATTAATGTAGGTAAGAGGAACAACTTCAACCCACTTGGTAAAGTATCCAGTGGCGGCAAGGATGTATTTATGGCCATTGGAAGAATTGGGTAAAATCAAGCCAACTAGTTCTAGGCCCCAATGGGAAAAGGGCCAAGGGGTGATGGTGGGATGAAGGGATTGGGAGGGAGCGTGTATCAAATTGTTGTTCTACTGACAAGGCACACATTTCTTCACATAGTTATAGGCGTCCTGCTCCATGGTAGGCCAATATTATCCAGTGCATAACAAATTTTTGGCCAAGGTAAGCCAACTAGAATGGGCCCCACATATTCCTTAATGTATCTGCTCCAAGGACATTTGTGCTTCATTAAAATTTAGACACCTTAGAAGAGTTCCATCGAAGCGCTTTCAGAATATGGTATCATCGAGAATCATGTAACGTGAAGTGTGGTGAATGAAGGTTTTTTATTTATTAGGGGTTAGGGAAAGTGGGGTATTTTTTCCATTAAGGTAGGAATAGATTTCTCAATACCATGGGGAATTAGGATCAACAATTTCACACACCATTTCAGTTTTAGGTTGGTCATAGGCAGGGACCGTAAGATTCTCAACGAGAAACTCGCACCATGCACTGTGTTATGGCATGGTAATCATGGACTTGATGGTATTCATTGTGTTAGCTTCTTTATTTTTTGTGTGAGGAATTTTCTGGAAGACCAAGTCAGTGAAATGTTGTTTAAGTTCTTCAATTATGCAGTGATAGGGAAGTAGTTTATCATCCTTCGTTTGATATTCATCTAGAAATTGTTTGATAACCAATTGTGAATTGCCTAATACTAACAAACTGAGAATTTTCTATTGTATGGCTTGACGAATTCCAAGTATAGGGGCTTCATATTCTACAATATTTTTGGTACAAAGAAATTCTAATTTGTAGGACTTAGGGATAAGATCCCCTTGCGGTGTAAAAAACAAGATTCCTGCCCCAAATCCTTTTTGAGTAAAAGATTCATCAAAATAAAGTTTCCATGGGATACTCAAGAAAAGATTGAGGACTGATTCATCTGGAAAATATATGATTAGTGGATGCTTTCTGTCAACAGGTGCTTCAACTGAATGATCTACAATGACCCATCCTTTTATAATTTTCCAATCTACATAAACAATGTCAAACTTGCTGAGGATCATAACCCATTTTCCCATACGACCAATAAGAGCAACTCTTGACAGCAGATACTTGAGTGAATCAATATTAACAATAAGGTGAATCTTATGATTAAGCATATAATGTCATAACTTTTGTGTGCAGAAGACAATAGCCAAACATGCCTTTTTAATGAGGGAATAATTCAACTCATAACCAATAAGTGTCCTACTAAGGTAGTAAATTACTCCTTTTCTAGTGTCATTTAGTTGTGCCAACATAGCACCTAATGCAACCTTTATGGCAGATATGTATAAAATCAGAGGACAAACAACAATAGGTGGTACCAGCATGGGTGGATTAGCTAGATATCCTTTTAATTTCTCAAATTCCTTTTGACATAGGAAATCCCATTGGAACTTGATATTCTTGCGTAGAAGATGAGAAAAGGGATGCACTTTATCTGCTAGCTGTGACATGAATCTCTTGATAGACTGGAGCTTTCCTTGTAAGTTGCACAACTATTTTAATGTTTTGGGCAGTGGCATATCTAGGACGGCTTTCAATTTCTTTGGATCCACTTCTATTTCGCACCATAACATAATGTATCCTAGCAACTTACTAGATTGTACTCCAAAGACACACTTCTTAGGATTTAGCCGAAGTTTGTATTTCTCCAATTGATCAAATATTGTAGTGAGAATGGGAATGTGTGATTCTTGTGTCTTGGATTTTCCAGAAATATCATCTACATAGTCTTCCATGATGACATGCAAGAGATCAAGAAAGATAGTAGTCATTGCTCGTTGATATGTTACTCTAGCATTCTTAAGACCAAAGGGCATCACCTGATAATAGAAGGTACCCCAAGGTGTCATGAATGTAGTCTTGTGTTGATCTTTAGGTGCTATAATGATATGATTATAACCAAAGAATCCATCCATGAGGGACAACATCTCGTGTTCAACAGTCAAATCCACTATAATGTTAATATTGGGAAGTGGAAAATCATCCTTAGGACATGAAAGGTTCAAGTATCTGAAGTTTATACACATGCGGATGCCCCTAGTAGGCTTTCCTAAAGGTACAATGTTGGAGACCCATTCAGGATAGTCTATAGGTTGAATCACTTTTGCATCAAGCATCTTCTGAAGCTCTGCTTTGACTACCAATGCTACTTGAGGATGCATCTTACAGAGTTTTTGTTTGACAGGTTTCACTTTAGGATCCACGACAAGATGGTGCATGAAAATATTCGTATCTAGCCCAAGAATATCCTTGTAGGTCTAGGAAAAGTTTATTTTATGCTTTTGAAGTCATGTCTTTCTTTTCTTGATCATTGAGAGATACTGCAATGTAGGCGATTTGTGGATTCTCTTTTGTACCAAGATTGATTGGAATAGTGTCCTCGATGATCATGGAGGATATTCCTGGCTCTAATGATATAAATGGCAGGTCAACTTGTCCCTCCTCTAGCACTTCAGAAAGGTTTTCACTAAAGGATGCATCCTTTATTTGATCTTTTTCTTCATCCAAAGGTGCCTGCGAGAGGTTTTCACCAGGGGATGTTTTTGTATTTCATTATATTTTTTTTATTTTTGTTTTCATTTTCACTTTTGTGACTAAGAGAGTTGACCTGGCTACCAAAGTAGGCTTGCTTGTGGTAGTGGATATGATGCTTGTATTCTCAGAGATTCTTAATTCCAAAGAGAGCTAATATTGCCTCGTCTGAATCACAAATGTCTAAAGATGGTGGTGAATCTTATTGATCCCAGTCAATTAGTTCGGGGTTAGTAAGGGGAAGGTGAGGGGATGAAAGGTAGGCTTTTCTAATGGTGAGGACATGGGAAAAATCATTAAGGTCATCTTCGATGTATTGGAAAGGGACTTCAAAAAATTCCTCTTTAGTGTCTAAATCCGATGCAGCTAAACAATAGTCCTTGGTGAAGTTAGTCTCAGTTTCTAAGGAGCCCAATCCTTGTCCGCAAGGATAGCCATTTGCTGTGACAATTATCTTTTTATCGATTTCATTTGTGCTAAGGCCAGTGCCATGATATCCTATGCCTTAAATGATGGGGGTGTCCTTGATATACTTTCCTTTAGGGAATGTCACTGGTTTTTCTACTTCTTCATTGTAGAGCCAATCAAGGACGCTAGATTCCATGTGCTCATCTATAAAGACCCCAATGTTCAAAAGTGGTCTTTTTGCATTGCATAAGGTCCTTTTCCTTATATGGAGTTAGAAATGATGGTCTCCCATGGGACTTTGAGGACAAAGGGAGTTGTTCGATGCATAGAGCACTTTCAAATTTGTATTCTCTCATGCCCTGATTTGTAAAGGTGATCTTCTTTTCAGAATCGTGGATTTTGTTATCAGTGACCTTTTATTTTCCTTTGGATTGATCAACTGCTATCTCTGATGTCTTCTCTGTAGCTGAGGAGGTTTTCTAAATAGGTTTTTCTTTCTCGATAGGTCGACTGAACTCATTTAATGGACAATAATTTGATTGTTTTATTTCTAGTCTCTTGTAGTATTGAAATGGTTCAGGGTCTCCTAGAATCGTAATATCCTACTGTGATGTGGAAACTTGAGGCATTGATGGTAAGTAGAGGGTACACCTTTGATAGTGTGTATCCAAGGTTGACCCAACAAGATGTTGTATGGTAGATCCAGGTCTAGCACATGACAAATAGTTTCAATAAGGACAAGGCCCACTTGTAGAGGCAGTGCAATCAAACCTTTGCTTTTTCATTCTCTGTCATCATAAGCATTTATTGTGATTCTCTTGTATACATCTAGGAGGTCCTTAGAAAGACTGATGTTTTGAATCATTTTCAATGTACACAAATTTAGACTCGATCCACCATCTATAAGGACTAGTTTGATTTTAGTGGATTAGATTTTGGCTTCGATGTGGAGGGACTTATTATGGTGAAGGTCAGGACCATGAAAGTCTTTATTAGTGAAAACAAGATTCTCTTGTGTAAATAAATTCCCAATCATAGCTTGGAATTGGGAAGCGTTGATATTTTCCAAAACACGGGATTCATTTAGAGCATTCTCAAGAACCTCTTTGTGAACAAGTGAGGTACGCAAAAGTTCCAGGATGGATATTTATGTAAGCATCTTTCCTAATTGGGCCAATAGGTCATAACCTGAGGCAAGTCAAGCAGTAGTAGATGGTGCATCTAGTGGATTTGCAGATGTATAGGGATTATCGATGGCTTGGACAGTGACTCTGGGTCTGCGTGTGGTAGCATTGCAATCGACAACTTTTAGGATCATAGTGTTGACATGGGTTTCAGATGCTTTGATATGTCCACAAATTTGGTCAAAACCAAAGATATCATTTTCTTCTAGACTCCCACATGTTTCTTCAACACCTGTGATAGTGTTGGTGGTGTAATCATATGGAATCATGTTAGATGCATTATTTTGATTATGTTGCGAAAAAGGTTGGTTGTAGACTTTTAGCTTTGCATTTTATGAGGAAGCATTTTGGCCTTCGACTTCAATTTTCCATCATTAATAAGATCTTACACAAAGTGCCTCAATTTCATGCACTTATTGGTATCATGCCCTTGAATGCGATAATAATCCTAGTATTCATTCTCTTTATACCAAGCAGGCTTGGGTTGATTCTCGTTGAAAGGCCGAGTATTTGGATAGACTATCATTTCTTGATCAGCAAGTTGTTTAAATATCACATCCAATGGTTCTACCAATGTTGTGAACTATCGTTGTTGCTAATTTTTGTTATTACTGTTGTTGTTTTTGTTGCAAGGGAACAAATAAGATTGATTGCGTGGTTGAGATTGCTGTTGTCGATTGTTATTCTAATTGTTGTTCTAATTCTGATTGTTGTTCTGATTTTGATTTTGATTCTGGTTGTTGTTGTGATTGTTTTGATTATTGTTGTTGGACACCTGAACATTCTGAACATGTTTAGCATCATTCACTCCATTGTTGATAACTCCTTTGTTTTTACTCCAGAATTTCAGTTTGTCATTGTCGAAAGGAGTGTAGTGTTTGATGCTACCTTTTTGCAAAAGCCCATCTTCAATGTCTTTTCCCTTCTTGACAAGGGATTCAAAGGGATCAGGTGAATCCATTTTCATTTGGAACAACTTCTCAGAGACCAAGTTCTTTGTGAAGATGTCAATCAAGTGATTATCTGGTACTTTCCAAGGTATACAATTTGCGATATGTCTCCATCATTGTAAAAAGATAGCAAAGTTTCACCATTATTTTGCTTGGTATTACACAAATCGCTGAGTGTCACTTGATGTTCAATGTTATACGAATATTGTCCAAAAAATTTCTCTACGAGATCAGACAAAGTAGAGATTGTCCCGTAAGGAAGCGCCATGAATCATTTTAAAGTTGCACCTCAAGACTCCTAGTGAAGAGTCTCTTTAGGTAATTTTTGTTGTAGGCAACTTCTTGAAATGCAATTTAAAATTATTTGAGATGTTGTAGAGGAAATATATCTCCCTTGTATTTATTGAATTTAGGGATCTCAAAGTTTGGAGGGAATGGTTGCATCGTGATAGATTTGTTGAATGGATAGGGACAAATCTCGTCAAAGGAAAACTCCTTTTGCCCCCATTCTGTAAACCATACATAAGATTTTTGAGCTCATTAACTTGCTGGACTAAAATCGGAGCATTGTGCGTAGTATATTACGGCCCTAAGCTTGTCCTCCTCCAAATTGTGCATTCAAAAACCTAGTTGAGGTCATACCGATTGTGGGAGGGTTTATGTATTGGTAAGCTTGAGATGTATTGATTGTAGACATATTCATACCAATTGTTGGGAATGTAGATGATGTAGATTGAGGCATGGAGACCTTCCCTATGTTGTTGACATTAGCACTTCCACCTTAAGAGGTATTCATTGTTGTATGAGTGCTATTATGTGAAGTAATGTTGGGAAAAACACTTAGGATATGTTGGATTTGTTCATTGGTCAATTGGATTGTTGATGCAGTTGCTGATATAGGTGTTGATGCCGGAACTAATGTAGAAGGCCCACTAGCAGCTACCTTATCAGCGTCACATGATGATGTCACATTTGAATTGGAGGCCATGGCCGTGCTTGCAGCAACTGTAGATTTAGTGATGTTACTAGTGAGAAGTGATTCGTCAAAGTTAGCGGGCACCATAATGCCATTTCAAATAAGGTTCAAGAAGATTTCTCCATTGTTTTGACTAATGGCCTTTTCAGCCATTTCTAAGTTATATGGATCCCTAATAAAATAAATAACTTGTCTAGGTATTTCTTCTTGATCCACTAACTCAGTTTCTTCAGGCGCATTGGTTATGTCATCGATTTGTGTTGCATGGCCTTGAAAGAATTGATTTGAAAAAGGATTCTCCTTGTCAAAGGAAGTGTTGAGTGTTGCATGCTTCATGTTTCTAGCTTGGGATCAAGTACTATGATACAATGGAAAACTTAGAAGAATGAAACATGAGAAATGTGAGATTGAAAGATGAAAGTGGATGGAGCAAAGAGCTTGTTCTTGGATTGATTGGATCAGATTAATTGATGTGTGATTAAGGATTGATTGATGATTGGTTTTGATTTAAAGGTTTTAGAACAAAACCTAGGTATAACAATACCTTGTGATGATACAAACACAAAAGGATTAAATTGGATGATATCTTTTCCTACTTGAAGATAGACTTGTGATCTCAAGCAAAATAGGATATTACCAATAGTTTTAAATTACTTGAGACAGACTAGTGGTTTGCATGCAATATCGTGTTTATCTAAGGATGAAGATCTACATTACTTTTGATTAAGTTCATCCAACCTAAGAAGGGATTGATTTGATTTTGATTTGTTTTGAAGTCCAAAGAGGTTTGACTTAATGCTTCGAGAGAGGGTGATGTTTCATGATGATGGAAGAACGAGAAAATGATTTTAGAAACAAGAGGTTGATCTAGTCGTATTGCTCAAGGGAAAAAAACATGATTTATGCGATATTTGACCATGAAGTTGCAAACTTTGTTGTTGTCGATGACGACGTCAAATTTCTCACAATGCTTGATTTCTTGCTTGATTGATTGAGTAATGTGTTGATATTCCTTGGATTTGCAATTGGTTTCATTTTGTTCACGATAAATTAGAGGAACCATAAACTTAACTTTCTTGTGTTTCTTGGAATCGGTCATGTCTTATAGAGAAAAATCTGATTTTGAATGAGCAACTAAGGACAAATGGTTTTAGGATCCCATAAAAGACCAAATTTCAAATGTTTTAGCAAAATTTGAAGCTCACTATTTTGAAGCGGAGACAATGGTTCTCATATGAAGATGAAAATTAGAGGTCATAGATGACGAAACTTCATTGACGGTTGATCTTCACAGATGACAATGCCAGGTCAAAGATGACAGTCTGTGAGCAGGATAACATTTTGATGATTTTGGAAAATTTTGATCTCAATATGATTTTTAGTGGATTTGTTCAATGGAAAGAACCAATTTCATCATAGTCAAACCAGAAAATAACAAGCATGTGTCTCGAAAACAATCCAACAAGGGACAAAGCAACCTTGAAGGATACAAGCAAGTGTGAAAAATTTGTTTATTTAGGATTTTGTTTGTGTTTTGATTTTGTCAATGTTCTTCAAGCACTTCAAACACAACTTACCTAAGGAAATTGGTCTAGCATGAAAATATTTTCCTGTAAACATAGGTACACACACAAGAGCTAATCAAAATATGGTCATCACCAAGCACACAATGGCTCCATTCATGATGTCATATTAGCCGACTCCAAATGGTCAAGGTGGCATGAATGTACGAGTGATCTTGGGGAAGTTACTATCTTCCTTGCACAAACATTATCACCTTTCAAGGGTGAACGAGGTGGGCCTCCAGTTTAACAGTTCTTAATAAGGTCCTCCGTTCGTGGCTACCCCTTGTAGTTTTGCAAGTGAAATTAAGGCCTATATCCCTACAAGCACCCAAAATGTATAGTCTCGCAAGCTAGATTCATACCTCTCAACTCTACACAAGTTGAACATATCCCCCTTGCAGTCTTGTAAACAAGATTGAGACCAAGATGGCCCCTACAAGCACTCAGTCAAGTGTAGTCTTGCGTAGCAAGATTTTTAGGCAACGAGGCCCTACAAATGAAGGAGAATTAGAGCTAGAAATAGTCATGTATTTCCTCTCTTTGGATTGAAGAAAGCTTTTGATTATAGTGGGGTGGAGTAGCCAGGTCCACTTGTTCCCCACTTTGTCGTTCCCAAAAGATTGCTCTCTTGGCAGGCCGTCTAAAGGATTAACATAAAGCAATGGATTGGCGATGAGAGGGGTCTAGATTTATGATTTTCCCACAAAGGGAAAAGAGCATAGTCTCCTACCCAATGTCATTTTCTCCCAAACACATAAAACACTTTGTTCTTTCCCAAAAGATTTATTTGTCTAAAAAAAAAACATGTCTAGGTTTTTGATCTTTCAAAAGGAAGAGAGCATAATCCCCTAATGCTTATTTTGAATCATACAAAATATCTTATAATTAATATAGGTGCCTAAAAATAATATGCTAAGAGGTAAGATCATTTGGTCGAATGTATAAGGAAACCTGCAAGAACACGAGTGAGTAGTTTGAATGCTTATGTCTTCTCTCAACGTCCTACAACACACAAAGTCAGTAGTTTTATGTTTTTGGCCTTCAAAAATGGTGCTGTAAAAACCTCAAAAAAGATTAATAACACAAAAATATGACAGAAAATGGTGAAAACTATAAATCTGTGTAGACGACAGTGATAGGCCACTTACGGTGGATTTGTGTAGACGACAGTGACAGGCCGCAGACGGTGGATCTATGCAGATGATTTTTTATAGGCGCAAATGCCTAAACAACAATATGTACAGATGGTAAAATAAAGCACATACGACAATTTGCAAAAACACAAACTTTATACCTACAGAAGATATCAAAATGCACAGATGGTAATCTCAGGCCGCAAACGATGAATCTACGAAGACGGTGAGAGAACCGTGCAGATAAAAAAATAGAAAGGGTTAAGTTAGCCATAAACTTTAGTTAATAAGAATATTCATTTAAATTTTTTTTTTTCTAGCGTTTAACTCTTAAAAATTGATACCCTGTCAAACAACTGAGAGTTAAAACTACACAATGTATTAAAAAAGCATTTTTAAAAAACAAATATTAGCTAAAGTTTTTTTCAACAAGCATAGACGGTAGTTACGGGGCATAGACAATAGAATTGCGTTGGCAGTGATCTACATAGATGATGGTCTATAAACATAGACAACAGTCTCAGGGCGGAGACGGCTCTGTGTGACATTTTCCAAAATCACAGAAAAATACAACAATTCTTGAAATTTTGAAAATTTTAAGGGACGTGGGTCCCACTGGGCGTGCCAAAATGTATATGATATAAAGTAGACCTGCTAAGAACAACACTAAAACATGCAAACATTATAGTTAGCCAATATAAACAAGATCAAAGGGTTAGCATGCTTTAAATGAACTCTAAAACAAGAACTTCTCCCACAACCTCCAATAAACCAAACAAGGGCACCCAAGCCTTGTTGATTTGCTCTTAGAGAAGTATGTGGGTGTGCTCTCCCAACACAATAACTAAATCCCACTAAAAGATATGAAATGCACGCAAAAGGATGAAGAACTCAAGAGCAAGTATAAGGAACTTGTCTCAAGCTTTCACCATGATTGAGCATGAGAATGCAAAACTAGATTAAGATTGATATGCATGATAAAAACTAAGATTCATGCCATTAATCCTAAGATGTGATTTCTAGATTCAAACTTGAAATGAAAGCATGAAAGTATGAAAATGAACTAAAATGCTAAAATGCTTAAGAAATTCCAAAGCTAAACTAGCATGATAACAATGCAAAAGTGAGAGATTGATTTACTCTTGGCAAGAGCCCTATTTATAGATTTTTGGAGGAAATGGAAGGGCTTGGATGAGGTGGAGTACATGTGGCATCCATGTAGATGCCACATAGAGGACACAAGGGCAAAAGGACATGCCACACAAAAGTCATCCTCAAGCCTTTAAGGTTTGAGTGGCTCAAGGATGCTCACACATGTGTGAGAAAACCTTGGAGAATGGAGTGGGGGACCAAAAGTGGTTGCATTTAAGGAAGTTGGGTGGCTTCCTTGGGATGGGTTGCTCAGAGAATGAACTATATTTAATTAAATAAAATAGTAGAACATAACAAATATAGTTAATTAATTAAAATCAACTATAATGTTACAAAAATATTAATTAAATAAATATAAGGACAATTTTTTACGTCTATAGTTGCCTCTCTTTGATGTTAAGCATTAAGACAAATAGGAAAATTGTAGCATATCTGTTAACCTAACAAAGGAATTATACGATCTACCAAGAGAATGCCAATAATAGAATCATATCATCCAATGCCATTTGTCAATGATAAATATGACATGGTGAGGGATGTTCATAGAATGATCACAACGAAATCCATAACCAGTAGTAGTTTAATATTGTAGAGAGCACATATTGTGCGAACAAATGCTAATAGGTGGATGCTAGAGTTTCGTGGTCACTATTGATTTATCAACAGTAGCTGCCTCTGTGTGAATAATGTCAGTAGTACAATGGTATCATACACCTAATGGTAATAGAGAAGAAGGATAGGAAATCAGATTTACAATGGAAGGTTGTGCAACATTTTGACTCCATAGTGAACAAAGGGCCATTGAAGTAGAAGACCAAACCAAAATGACAATTAATGGGTTATGGATTCCCTTAATAATTGTAGAGTATTCTTGTGGAAGTCAGATCTACATGCCAATGTTGATGGAGCATTATTTTGGGTTCTCACCCATTGAGTTGTCATCTTTGTCATTCTTTCCAATTTCATCCATCTTATCTATTCACGCAATTATGTTACGCTCATGTTTGTAACTAGAAACATGAACAATACATGAAATCACCATACTTAAGCTACTCATGTAGTTGTAGGAAAGGGGGGATGAGAACTAGAAACATTAAACAAAGAATTAATTGTCTACATCTCTTGCCACTATTTATTGGAGAGTTGAAGCGATGATTAAATAGAAGGAATGGGTAGAAGTAATATAGTTAATGTTAATTAATTTTATACATATCTTGAAAGGAGAGACTAACAAAAAGATGATAAAAATAACACACTTTAAAAAGTGCAATTAAATGAGTTAACATTACTCAAAGCACACACAACCTTTTGTATAGAGAGACAATATACTAGTAGAATTGGCACCTATTTTTGACAAACAATTGGTCAAATTTTCTACCAAGATTGGTGGAATGATCGACAAATGGTCTTGTCGCTATTTTTATAGTCAAAATTTTGACACATCGTTGTTAAGGTAAAATGTTCTATGCCAATCTTGGTCGAAATTGACTTTCACAATTACCAAGTTTATGCGTCGAACGTTCGACCAATGTCGGTCAAAATGTTTGGCCCATTTGACTAGGATGCCAACCCATGATGCTAAATTTTGACACAGAATGGTCGATATGTAGACCAGTCTTGGTGAGGGTTTCGACCAAAGTGCATCAAAATTTTGACCAATTTGGAATGTTTAAAAAAACACCTGAAGATAAATATCTAGAGTAATCACCAACGACATCCTGGTCGGTGATTAGTCTAGATATTTATCTTTAGGTGTTACTTTGCATTAATATATATATTACATGATTTATTATTGTAAGCCCCCTCTGACTTATGCATCTAGAAAATGAAACTATAAAGCTTATTACGATATTCAAATAAACAACATGACTTGCAAATGCATACCTGAATTTCACTTTCTTGCCTGTGTATCATATTCTCCTTACCTCTCTATTTCTTGCACCTATATATATGGCTACACAACTAGATGCATGATATAAAATTCATAGTTTATTACACACAAGATTGTAAGATAAGCTACATCAATAACTTAGCTAAAACAATCATAAGGTATTTAAAAAACTAGTTTCGTAAAGAGATGCAAAATATGTAAAATATTGGTAAGGGGTGGAAAGATCAAGGAAGAACTCAAAATTACAAGACCTAAGGGCCAGACCTAATGCCTTGGGGGCTCATCATAGATGGAATTGCTTACATAACTCATAGAGACATCATAGTTTAGGTTTAACTTTAATGAAAGTAATGAATAAGTATGCCAACATAATGAATATGTGGGCAAAATACATTGATCCAATAACAACAAATACATTACAACATTACATGATTTATTATTGTAATCCCCCTCTAACTTACGCATCTATAAAATGAAACTATAAAGCTTATTATGATGTTTAAATAACCAACATGAGTTTCAACTGCATACTTGAATTTTGCTTTCTTGTCTGTGTATCATATTCTCCTTGCCTCTCTATTTCCTGCACCTGTATATACGACTACACAACTAGATGCATGATATTAAATTCATAGTTTATTACATAAGAGATTGTAAGATAAGCTACATCAATAACTTAGCTAAATCAATCATAAGGTATTTAAAACTAGTTTCGTAAAGAGATGCAAATATGTTAAATATTGGTAAGGGGTGGAAAGATCAAGGAATAACTCAAAAGTAAAAGACCTAAGGGCCATACCTAATGCCTTGGGGGCTCATCATAGATGGCCTTGCCTATGTAACTCACACAAACATTGTATTTTAGGTTTAACTTTAAAACTAGTCTTTTAAAGTATGGTAGAAGTGGTTACACAACCCCTTTCTAGGATAGAGTCCCCAGACAGTGTCTCCATCGGCTGCCACCCACTTAGGTGAACAAGGATGAGATCCTAATTATATTCTACCTATAAATAAGTTATATGTAGACCTCCTCATAAGGTTACCTACCCAACAATTTTTAACTATGATGGAGAACCAATTCTTGTAAGATATTAAGGTCAATCATAATCAGATTTACATAAGTCACATGATACATATGCTGAAGATTGCATAGCAGACAATAAACAATTAGAGTTACATACACATGTCTGTGGTAGGATAAAAAATCTATGATCCCTTGGAAATGATTTTAAAGTAGTAATGGTAGGATATCATATTTATGTTCTGAAGCTTCTTTATCCAAAGGGTATCAATGGCATTTCTCTCTTCACTGAAATCGAGGGTGTAGAAGATGCTTTGCATCATTTGGGTATACCACTCAATTTATATACCCAATGGATGCAAAGCAA
>MU217308.1:17543-47449 GCA_018584345.1 Thuja plicata | reverse complement strand
GATGACATCATATTTGGAGGCAATGATATGCTATGCAAATCATTTGCTGATGAGATGAGCAAGGAATTTGAGATGTCTATGTTTGGAGAGATCAAGTTCTTTCTTGGTCTATAGATCATTCAACAAACTGAAGGTATTTTCATCACACAGTCCAAATACATCAAAGAGGTACTGAAAATATTCAAGATGGAAGATTCCAAACCTGTTGGAATGTCGATGGCTACTAGATGCAAATTAACAAAAGAAGACAAGACAACAGAGGTAAATCAGACTCTATATAGATCAATGATAGGAAAACTCATGTATGTTGTACACACTAGACTAGATATTGCACATGCAGTAGGAATTGTTGCTAGATTTTCTGCTAACCCTAGGGAATCACATATAACTGCTGTGAAAAGAATTCTAAGATATCTAAAGAATACTGAAGAATTTGGATTATGGTATAGAAGAGAAGGCAAATTTGAACTAAAAGTGTTTACCGACATTGATTGGGCTAGAAATCTTGATGACCGGAAGAGCACAACTGGAGGGGCATTCTTTATGGGTGACAGACTTGTCACATGGATTAGCAAGAAGCAAGGATGCTTCTCTCAGTCCACTGCAGAAGCAGAATATGTTGTTGCTTCTGCAAACTGCTCAAACATTGCATGGATCAAACAATTGCTGGAAGGTATACACATGAAGATCATAGAACCAGTAGTTATCTATTGTGATAACACCAGTGCAATAAATATTTCCAAAAATCCAGTCATGCATGCCAAGACTAAACACATTGCCATCAAGTATCATTATTTGAGAGAACAAGTTCAAGAAAAAGTGGTGATACTTGAATATGTGCAATCAAAAGAACAATTGGCTGATAGCTTCACCAAGCCACTGCCCAAGGATACATTTGAGTACCTGAGAAAAAGAATAGGGGTCAAACCCATGACTACAAGTCAGTAAAAGGATTGAACACTACATCAACCACATATTATCAGAATATCAATCATGATTGATGCAAGCAGAAGCTGAACTTCAAAGCTACATCTATATACAAAAAGGTATATATCATAACCGAGCACCAGAGTAGATTGTTAGATTGATGATGGATAAGGGAAATTCAAGGAATATATTATGGAAAGAAGAAAATGGTTGATAGAATGTTAGATATTTGTAAAATATTTGTTTGGTATTGTTGTCAAAGGGAGAGAATGTATCCATATTATCATCAGAAACTATTCATTATCAGATTACTCCAAATAGGGAGAGATCATATCCAAAGGGAGAGAATTTGTATAAAAGTTGCAAAACAAAAGACAAAGACATCAAAGAAGAAGAACAGTCAAAGAGGACACAACACATCAGAAGAAGAACAAGAAAAGCTGCAAGAATCAAATCTAAGCTTACACAGAGCTTACCGGCGGTCAGACATTTTATCGGTTATCAAAATAAACTGTTCGGTAATTTGATGAATCTCAAAAATTGCATTTCATATTGTATTAGCAATAGTATAGTATGATAATATAGCATGTTGCCATCAATGCCAAAGGGAGAGATTGATGACATGTAACTGATTAAATGGTTGACTATATTAAATTGAAGATAATGCAAGACATTAAATCAGTTAATGATTTGTATTGTCATTGATGTCAACTTGATATCATCTGTATGGTCATGACAAAGACTTCAAAGAATCAATAGACCAGAGGTTATGCTTTCAACAATGCATAAAAGTCAAGTATTCACTAAGTGACAGACCACACTGACGGAGTGCACACCATTGGTAAAGATAGAGAAAAAGTCATAGTGATGCCCAATGAGCAGAAGCCAGTATTGCCCGACGAAGCAAAATTAGAGGATGCCCGATGAGCTAGAAACAGTGTTGCCTGACAAGAAAGATCTAATGATGCTCGACAGATGGAGATCCCGAAGCTAACTGAAGCTACACCGATGGAATTGGCAGTTGTCACCGACGACGAACTACAAAATTGACCGACAGAACAGAGAGATCATAAAATGACAAAATATTTAGCTGGCAGAGCTAAAAGATAGACTTAACTGGTTGTTTTATTTGCGTTATTCGACCATAGTTAAGTAAGTGATTTGTACAGTTGGAAAGAAGATAACTATGAGATAAATCAGGAGTTAAAGCCATAAATCAATTTGGCTGGATTGTTTTTCATGCCAAGAATCAAGAATCAAGAACCTAGAATTAAGGAATATCATGTCTATTTAAGAGACAAGCATAATTCATTTCCGCAAGCAATTAGATACATGGGGGAGTGAACTGACAGAAGATGTTGAAGAGAAACTGATAAAGGATAAACTTCATGCAGTCCTAATCAATCAAGCTAAGGGAGAGCTAAAGAATTCTGCAGACATTGACACACAGTGAAGCACAACATCACAGAGTAGAAAATAGTTAATTATAAAGGAATTGAATTGATACATTGATCAGAAAGATATTATAAGTAAATAGATTTGAAAATCTGTAATTCAGTTGCATTAGAAACATATCATTTTGTTTCAGTCTAACCATTGAAGCATTAAGTCTCTTAACAGAGCAGGACTTAACAGTCTTTTGTAATTGAGGTATATCCTAACAGATTACCATAAGGTTGACTCATGATAGTAGCATCGGTCTTACCTAAAGCCTATTGACAGTCTAAGAAGAAGGCTGATTCAAGGATGGTAGTAAGATTAGCATAAAGCCTATTGACAGTCAAGAGACTGATTCAAGGATGGTAGCATAGATGCCAGATACTAATTGACAACCTATGTATAAAAATCCTCTAACAAGGTCACACTTAACCGTGTGTTTGTAACCTTTAATAAGGTTGGCTCCTAATAGGGCTCACTTCAGAAGAGTAAAAATTTGGGGTACCGATCCCAGTGGTTTTTCCCTTAACAGGGTTTCCATGTTAAAATCCTTGTGTTATATGTGTATGGTTTATTACTTTATTGTTTTACATTCTACATATACATTTATGGATTGATTGGTATACTCTGCATATTTACTGAGTATCGGTAAATATAGTTTACTGCTTATGGGTTATCAAGGAGAATAAGGACAGACAAGGTAAACCGACAGACAGTTATTTATTTCAAGTATTTCAAAGGCATACATCTTGTAGGGACTTAATAATTTGAGAAGTATTGATTGGTGGATTAAATTTTAATTGGATAAGAAGTTAAGGCCACTGATTCACCCACCCTCTCAGTTATTACTAACAAAGATAAGCATCATTTACATAAAGTCAGCCATGACAAATATATACACTCAATGGGGTCCACCTAAGGATATAAAGGGGGCCCAAATGCATCACAAAATTTTTCCCACAAATAAATTAGTCAAATCATAAGCACTTCAACACTCTCCAAAGTTGGTGCCAGATGTAATGTGTAGCCAAGCATAGGAACACATTAACCAGTCAGCCCAAAGATAATATTTGATGCACATAAATCCCTGAAAATAATAAAACACTATGAAAAGATTCATATCAACCTCTTAAATCTTCCTCAAAAATATATTCAAACTAATAATTCATAAATCAAATCACTGTAATCAACTAATTTTTCCAAAGACCAACATAGACTACAATATCACACTCTAAACAATATAAATTCACTTTCAGAGCAAACCAACATAAGATATTTGAACTCAAACACTGCACAAATATTGGGAATATTATTTTAGAATGTAAGAAGCACAAAAATTTTCATCTATCAAGGATGGATAGTGAAATGAAGAAGATACTAGTAAATGGGATTCACCTCAAGCACTACTTCTAAGGTATGATCAAGCTTTGTACATATAAAATAAATTTGTAGATGGTAAATAAGTGCTACGAAACAATAGATTAGTTGCATTTTTCATTTCCCTAAGTGTTGGTTACATGTTTAGTTTGTTATTTCTAAGTTTTGGTGGAGCTGAAGGTGAGATGTAGCTAGTATAATGAACTATAGTTAGATGAGTTAGGCATCCATCATATGAAGAAGTGGTGGGTCCACAACACAGACCCCATTTTTTCTAGTCCTCTGACCATGGGGACCCCCTCTTCTTTGTTTTTTTTGTTTTTTTTGGTCTTGTTTGCCCCCTTTGAGTCCTCGCTCGGTCAGCTTCAGAAGAACAGGCGTCAGCATAATCCCAAGGAAAAACACCTTTTTGGCCTTTCGGCCCTTTCGACATTTTGGGGACCTAGGTACTCCAAAACACTGAAATGACTGAAAGGCCAAAAGACGTTCCTTTTGGTGTTTTCGGCATCCAAAGCCACCGAAAGTCTGAAGGTGTCTACCTCCAAAATTTATGTGTTTCAGACAATGAAACCACCAAAAGTGCTGACGTCAAAACTCGTGGGCTATAAGTTACAAAGGCCCTATTTAAAAAACACTTTGCACCCTCAATTCTGATTTTTCTTGAGAGCTCGCAGCTTCAGCGTCTTCACCCTCAGCCCTAAAAATTGACCGCACACTCTCATCTCCCGCTTCACTGTGCCTTCCTCCTTGCTTTTGCCTCTATGAGGTAAGTCTCATTCATGTGCCTCTCATTTTATTTCTCTTGGTTTTATTTTAGGTTCTAGAGTGTTTTCCTGCCCTAGCAATGGTTCGGCCTAGGGCATTTTGGGTCTTCTTCTCCCTTGGTCTCTAAGGAGGCCTATAGGAGCCTTCATTTAGTGTAGGAGCCTTTGTTTTGTGAAGAGGTCTATCCGTGTCAGGTTGGGCTTTTCCCTCTAGTTTTTTTTTGTGTGTTAGGGTTTTTGGTTGTGACCTTTGTCATAGGTTTTTGGCCTCCGAAAGGCCAAAAACCAGGTCGTGGTCATCTGTCTTGTTGTCAGATATTTGGCCCTTTTAGTGTTTTGGACCTTTGAAATGTCTGAAACACTAACAGGACTGAATCCCCAAAAGACCTTTCCCTTGTCGTTATTTTGGAGACTCAGGCTTTCAGCATTTTGGACACCCGAAAGGCCTGAAATCTCGACAGATCCAAACCTCCAAGTTCTGGCTTCAGGTTTCAGGACTTTGCACTGTTTGGCATCCGCAAAACCTTTGGAATTTCAGAGGCTGAAAGGTCTGAAAGATCTCATCGAGAATGATGGCTTTGTTTTTGCACTTTCAGTCTTTTTGACCTCCAAAACTTTCTTCGGTGTTCGAAACCCTGAAAGTGCGAAAAACCTGCATTCTTGGTGACTTGGCATTTTTGCTCTCTTTTCTTAGTTTAATCAGCTTTCTTTTAGTTTGTTCCTCAAATAAGATACTAATACTTGCATGTTCTTTGAATAGGAATGAATGAGAAAAGGATTACTTCGCCCATGAAGTACCAATACAAGGGGAACACTCCCCCTTCAAAGATTGGCAACAAGCACAGTGAGATCACCGATACTGATATCGAGAATGTAAATTGGGATCAATTCCTGACGAGGTGTGCCCAACCACAATGAAGGTTAGAGGACTGTACTTCATTTGTATAGCAGGACTTGTCAATGCAACAGCCCACCCAGTGGCTATGACCTCACCTAAGTTAATCACGACCTTAGCAAATCACTATGATTCAGACAGAAGGGTGGTTCAAAACACAGAGGGCCAAGTAATATTAGATATCAGGCTAGACATCATGGAGGATGTATTCCATCTTCACAAAGGCATAGACAAGTTCTATGACTTCTTCATAGAAAAGGGGAATTTATGGTTTAGGAATAAAGGTGACGAAGCATACGAGATAGTCAATGAAAATTACCTTGAACAACCTGTCCCAAAAAATACGCTAGACAAGATAGACCTAAGGAGGGGATACATGAAGGATGACATCAAAGTGGCCATAACCACATTGAGCCGAGTATATGGGTTAGCACAATCCTCCCAAATGTAGAATTGGATGATTGTCCTGATTGAAAGACTCAAAGGCCGTAGGTCTAGGTTTGACTGGGGAACCATCAATAGTGATAAGTTGGATGAACAACTCATAGCAGTAAAACATAACCCCAAGTTCTACATGAGCACTTTTGTGGTATACTTATTAGCAGCCTGAGTAGATTACCCTAGACTCACCAAGAGGGGAAACCTAAATGATCCCAATGCATGGCCTTACATTGTATACCCCCAACTACAGAAGAGGGAAAAAATGTCAGAGGATAGCCCAGACTACATGATAGTCAATGATGCTTTCATCTTCACAATCATCAGGTCCATCAAAGGTGACTTTGCAAAAAGAATGTCAGAGGAAGCGACCGCTAAGATAAGGGCCATAGGGGCCTATTACATTTAGTTTAGGACCTTCACCTATATTTAGATAGTAGGATCAATGATACAGCCCAAGAAACTGCCCAGATATCCATCCGCTTGGATAATCATTTTGGAGATGGCCCGACAACTCGCCGATGCGTATGAGCACATAAAGCACAAGAAGAAGCACTGTTGGGATTTTCCCATTTCATTGGGACTGTATACCCTACAATATATGAAGATCTACAAGTACATGGCCTTTGAATGGGATGACTTCTCCTTGCAGCTTTACAAAATAGTGTGACCTCACTTTGATCCTATAGGCACTTACAACCACATTATTGGCAAATTCTACATGCACGAACCACACGTGGAGGATCACTGGATGAACTGTGTGGATGACCATGAGGTTAGGATCTGGGATTACTGTAGGATGACCCTTACCCTAGCAAAGGAATTCATAAAGACCCTTATTCCCCCTAAAGTTTGGGAGTATGATTCATATGAGGTATTGGAGGCAATTTACACCAATGATAAGATATATGACAGGCCCATCATGAGCGCAGAGGTTGACAAAGATGCAAATGATGAAATTGATTTTTGGGCAAGCCATGTGATAAGAACGACAGAGGAGTGGATCAAGAGGCCCTATAAGATGAGCCCAATACCTATGAAGACGTTGATGGATCCACCCAAACAAGTGGATAAACAACGTGGGGAGAAAAAAACAATGCCAAAATACAAGAAAGCACCACTGCAGAAGCCAAGCACGGTGTATGGCCATGAAAATGTGATGGAATATGGGTCAAACCCAAGGCCCAAGGCTCCCAAGACAAGAATGACTGGATAGATAGAGTCCCCCATGGTCCTAGCATAGGTTGCATTAGATGAAGGACCATCCACTTCGGGACAATATTTTCCCTCCACGGGAAAGAGACAGAAGATATACAAGAGAAAGAAAGCTTCTCTGTCCCCGCAATTGGAGACCGTGCAAGAAGACTTGCAAGAAGAAGAAGAGGAAGATGTCCCTCTAGTCAAAAGAACAAGATCTCACAAAAGGAGAGAGAAGGAGACTAGTCGGAAGCAACAAGAAGATCCTAAAGAGAAAGATAACCCCTTAGATGTTCTTGGATTGGATGAGTTCCAAATATCAGACTTTAAAGGTCTAGAAGGTTTCTCAGACCAGGGAAAAGATACACCAGGGTATGCAACTAGATACAAGGTAGGTGGTCCTTCTCTTTTCCAACCATAGGTAACCTTAACTCCACCTCCCACTCAATTCACTAACCCAAACCCCAATATACCTGTTATGGGAAAGAGCTCCAAAATGGATCACAGACTTAGGAATCTGGAGTCCGCACTCACCCAAGAGGTGCCTATAAAAGATCCCACAATAGAAACCATTTCTATCACTACGCCCCTCATGTTACTGCTCCACCAACTACTGCCCCACCTTCTATTCTAGCTCCCCCACCATTTCTCCAAACTCCACCAACTACTCTTCACCCTCTAATTCTAAATCTCCCAACACCTACTCCACCATCATTGAGCCCTTTGCTCTACCACATCCCAACTCTTGGAGGGTCAATAAACCCAAAGTCTATGTCACCTTTTGAAACCACATCGAAGGTCATGACCGGTCTCAATACAGAAGTGTTAGCTATCTCCTCAGGTGATGAAAATAGAGGCCAATAAAAACAAGATGAGGCAGGAGAAGAAAAGGGCAGGGCAGAGGATGAAAGGAGGGAAGGGGAAGAACACAAAGAAGAGGGGAATGAAGAGAGGAAAAGACAAGAAAAGGGGAAAGGGCCAAATCAAGAGATGATTCCAGGGTCACAAAATTTTGATTCCATCTTGCAAGTTACCCCATATGAGCCAGTCACCGCGTCTAGTAAGCCTACATGATTTACTAGAGAAATCCAGTTAAGGAGGAGAACTTACATAGATGATGATGAAAAGGGAAATGTAGACATGGCATCCTTGGGGAAAGCATTTCAGTAGACAACAGTCATATTACCCACGCAGACAATGTCATATGTCACCCAGGACACTAGGGGATGCTGGAAGACACAAGTTGCAATCCCATCCACCAGCACCTCTCAGCCCCAAACTACTTCAGAAGGCTACACATTTAAGGAGGTATATTTGGGGGAAACTACCAAGGAGGGGAGAAAGACACTAGAAGCCTTAGGGCTCAAGCATGCTCTAGGTTTCATGAGTAAAGATGAAGAGACCATAAAAGCTTTGACTGAGCAGAATGAAACCTTGAAGAGGTTTGTCCACAAAATGGTTGGTCCCATTGACCCCAACTTCCCAGAGGCCTCACTATAGGTAGTATTGGATAAAATAAATGCCCCAGACTTAGCAACATGTCTAACCCCCTCCCTCATCCAAGAAAGTATAGATTAGAAGGTGGATTTTGAGCAATACGGGGAAGGGGCCATCAAGCAGATATTCAAACCATACAGGGTTATCCTAATAGAGGCTACAAATTTGATAGATTGAATGATAGAGGATGGTGGCTTGGAATTAGAGACCATCAAATGGAGAGTCACCCTCCAAGATTTACAGATCATCAGAAAACAACGCTTCCAGATCCTGGTAAAAATATATGAGGGTGAGGAGCTGGACAAATTTGAGACATGGATCAAGCGCATGATCAAGATAATCAGCATTTACAAAAAGTGTCAAGCCTCCATATTAGAAAAATAGAAAGAATTCATGGAATGGGTGGAGGAAATAGAGGCTTTCTTTACCAGGGTCAACATTGATTTGTATCAGGATGAAGCTAAGAACATCTTACGACCATCCAAAGAAGTGGTCCAACAATTCCTAGATATCATGGCAGGTGTAGGGACTAAGGAAGCCTTGCAATAGTTGTTCTATTCGAAGGAAGAAATGATGAAGATGAGAAATCACATAGAAGAAATGCAATTCTTCACTTCCGAGTTAACTACTTTTAAAGAAAAGCTAGAATGGAGGGTTAACAGGGAAAAGAGGAAAGAGATAAACTACAAGGGAATTTAGGAGATCATACAAAGGCTCCAGGTTGCCCACCCAGAGGTATTTCCAAATTGACCCATCAGAATGCAAGGCAGTCCCAAAGAAGAAATCTCCAACACTTAAGATTTCCCTGAAGCATTTTTTGGCCTTTCGGCCTTTCAGCCCCCGAAATGATTCAACCCTTCGGCCTTTCGGCCTTCTAGGGTTTTTGGGATTTCGGCCCCATCATATTTTCAGCCTTTCGGCCCTTCGAGTTTTTGGCCTTTTTGGCCTCCGACAAGTCTGAACACCGGACCAAGGTTTCAATAATAAACACATAAAAGATTTTGACACTAGAAAATTTTCAGAGTTGAGGTCGGGGTCTGAAAAAACTGGGTGTTTCCAGTGAGATCACATTTTTCCACACCAGTTGAACTCTAGATCTAATTTATGGTCAACTTGAGTTCGTTCTAAAAGAACTAAGGGTTCCCTATTAGTCTCCACCATCAGATAAGCTTCCAGATGAAGATTCCAAGAAAGACATCTAGAGACAAGAAGAAGACTCTGAGTCTTATGAAGAAACCCCTTCTTCTTTTCTCTTTTTTCTTGGGGAGTTTGACCCTCCTTGCATGGGAAAACTAATTGTAAATGGGTTCATAGATCCATGCAAGTTATCTAGTGTCAGTTAAGAATAGTTTCCCTTCCAGTAAAGTTTTAGTTTAAATTATTTTTTCTCTCTGATGCCCTAAATTCAGAATTCAGAGTTATGGATCAAATTCTATATATTGTAATCACAAAATCAATGTAAAGGGTTAGATTCTTAATGCAATAAAGATATACATTTGGTGCTTCATTCGCGGTTTGCGAATTACTGCAACCTATGTGAAATTTTTGAATGTATGGTTGCATTATTCATTATTTTCAGAGAGCCTCTTGTTTATTGTGCTTCAAATTCACACTTTCTTTTAGTTGGAGTTTGTTGTTTTTGCTTTACCTTGCTGTGACAAATGCGTGGAAGAGATCATATTTGGGCTTAATGATAAATTTGTCTCGTGGGTGCGCACATCTTGGTGGCTTCACAATTTGATCAATTTTGAATATCTTGCATAAGTGAATACATCTTCTCTCCAAATGCTTGCATCTGTGGGGTAGTGAATTGTGACTTGGTCTGATTTATGCCTCGTGGGTTTACTCCCAATCTCTCTCATCATTCAATTTGCAAGGAAGGGTTTTACAACAGTTTATGTCCATAGGATTTTATTTGTAGTAATTTGTTTTACTTCTCGCTACTCTATTCTCTCTTTAAATTCTGTCTTTAAATTCTGACAATCTAAACATCTTGGAAAATACAAATTTGCATTTTATTTATCAAAAAATCCCCATACATGTTGAAACAGAAAATACCAAAAAAAAAAGAACTAAAGTGTTTTGTAGTTTGATGTCTTGAACGAACCAGCAAAGGCCTGCTCGTGAATAATCACATTTATCTTCAACTGAGTAACCAAGCAGGTTGTGACCTGACCCCGGAGAACCTTGGGAATAACCCCGTTATTCTTTCAAGAGAGGAAATCAAATATCAAGATCCTAGTAAGTTGGCTTATGTCAAAACAATGCTCAACAAGAAGGAAATACATGTATTCACTGTCGCACCTACATTCCCTCTCATAGAAATCTAATTAATTAAGATAGTTTGCAAAAGAGGCATACTTGTTGTTTCTTTCTTCTAGTTCATCAAGTAGTATATATGACTTATGGTAGTGAGTCTGTTTGTTCACTATAAAAAATCATACACATGTATCAGATGAATTAGAAGAGGTTTCAGTCTAAAAGTGTGTTGTAATAGTTAATAGGAATGTTTGAGGAAAAATGATTCTTAGGTTAGCTTAAAGAGTGAGAAATGGTAGTGATGTCAATCTATAGAATGTTGTTGCAATGAACAAAACAAAGTGAAAATGAAGCATCTCTTACTAAACACACAACTATAATAGAATGAGAAACAAAAAAGAAAATTCCATACATATACAGTGAAAAACATGCTACAATTCAAAGGATAGAAACAACACATACTCTCAAATGTATCAAGATAGTACTGTTATGAAGGAACATATACATGACCAAAAAACATGAAAAATCTCAATAGCGTATTTAAACAAAGATGCTACTTCATGCTAGATAACAGTCAGATGTCAAGAACATAAAAATTCAAATTATGCATTAAATATGGCTATTTTCACCATGTTTGGATCAGCATGATAGAAAAGATATTACAACTACAAGAGTTCTAGATAAACGTAATGATGGCGAGTGAGAAAAATGGCTCACTTTTAGCATGTAATAACCACATCAAGGACATGGAGTAATCAAGATCATGCCAAATAAAAGCAATAAAATTCAAAGAAAATGATGCCTTACAACAGTACCCTATTACACTATTCAATATATATACAACACTTCATAGTTTGCAAGATATGGGAACCCTCAGGGCATCATGATAGATTATCCATATACAAAGGAATCCCTATTTTGTAGATACTTTTGAAGACCAGTTGATCTCTAGGCTGTACACTTTTGTTTAATATAATATTCATCAAGAAGAGGTCAGTTGAGCTCTAGGATGTACACTATTGATTCTCTGTACTCTAGTAAACGATGATTTTATTGCTTAATATTATTTCTTGTGACCTTGAATCTATGTAGTTTAGAAGGATAAGCTCCAATAGACTCAATAGAACTCTCTCATTCATTGCAATTTTAGTCTATATTATTCTAAGTCACTATACTGCCTATGTACACTACAAACATTTGTGAATTTATTAAACAAGCAATACAGTACATAACATTATCCAATAAGAAATGGATATTGTTATTAATTTAAAGTGAGAATTAAGTATGGATAAATAAAATAAAATTGGGAAATCCTCAGTCCTACGATGCATATTAGATAATTCTAGGATGTAAGTGAAACCAATAACCAATACAACATATATTATAAGTTCCTCATAGAGATCAAGTACTATTATGTCTTAACATTAAACTTATACAGTCATATAAATTTTAGAAAAGCGATTTTAAAGTAATTTTGTAAGAATGCCATCATTATCCTATGAAGAACAATGAAATTTATGGAAAGCATTGAATAGACATAATCAAAAGAAAATTTGAAAATCCTTAGATAAATCATAATAGAAGTTGTCAAATAAGATGAGATCCAGTGGTAAAATAAAACATTCAAGTATTGGGTGAATTTGGTTAAGGACATACCCCTTGTCCACATCAAAGGTCAGTCCACAAGGGGATACTAACAAATGAAAAATAAGACAAAGTATAATTTGGTTGTGTTTCCTAGACTTTCCTTCCTGGTTAATTCTTATATCAATCTCTGCAACCTGCAATCAAATTTGGAATATAAAACATGAAACTTTGAGAGCCTTAAAAACATTAAATAGTAAAGCACAACTCTGCTTATTGGTATTCCTAAATAGGTCTCTAAATACAAGCCTATGTAGGAAGGAAAATAATCATGTAAGCACTGAGAGAAAGATGTACACTGAGACTTCAAGGCTATCCATGGCATGAACTAAGACCGGGACATGACATGATAAGGATACCAAAGAAATACAAAAAAGTAATCATTTGATAATTTTAGCCCAAGGCACTATGAAATGGGAATAAAAATAAGTAAAATAGAAATAAAAATGATGGAGATGCAATCCTAAGAAAGGATGATTCCACATAGGCAAAACACAAAGGGTTAGCTGTGATATTCAAAGAGGCATGGTAAGTTAGCATGTAATCTAGATCCTAAACAATATCAGATCATCCTATTAACAATATTTTTATTTTTTGGTCCTTTCTCTTCTATCTTAGCCGAGAGGAAATTGCCCAATATCAGATCATCCGATTGACGATATTTTTCTTTTTTGGTCCTTGCTCTTCTGCTTACCTGCATTTGGGATCACTCTTTCTAAATATGGAAAACTTATGGGAGTACTTCTAAAGAGAGAATTTGGTACCCATGGGTGCCAATTTAGGTGAGTTTGAGAAAAGGTACTTTTTCCAGAAGATAGGATTTGCAAAAATGGAAAAGGAAGGAAAGAAATAAAAAAAAATTGAAATCTAGGAAGGCCCCACAATGGGGAAGAAGAAAACAAAGATGATTAATTCTCTTCATAAATTAATAAGTTACAATCTTACTGATCTGTCTGGTCATGGCAACACTAGATATCATAGAGCTACAAATAGATGGAAACTTTCACCTATTTGAAAAATAAGCACACCATGACAAAAGTTTCTAAGGGATACTTAACTGATAAAAATAATTAGGTGGTTTTATGATTTACTATGTGGTTTACACATTACACAAATACTAAGGGATACTTCCATTAGTATAACATATCTGCACCTGTTGGTTATGACTTTAATCATAGCCATGTTTTTTATATAGAAGTTTGAATGAAGCTTGGCCTTAGCGTGTTACTGCTTGGGTGACTCTCTTGGGTGATTACTTTTTTTCCACAAGGAAGACCCTGCATAAAAATAAAAATGGGCATTTCTATCACTTTTATCATATACCAAGGATCTCGTAGGAAACTGGAGAGGATACTTCATGTAGTAGTAGGCCCACCCTATGATGTGCAAGCACAATAAATAATTGAGACAAAGTTTATTAACCTTTAGAAAAGAAATTTTCTATATTCTATTCAAAGAAACCATAATGTTTTGCGAATATAATCAAACAAATGCATCATTTTTTGAGAACATAATTTCTTCATCAAGTGTCCTGCAAGAAACTCAATAGTATTTTCAATGAAATCTCTTTATCCCACAATTTCTAAGGTTCTACACAAATCATCAGTAACATAGAAATACTCTTTTCTAAAATAAATCAAAAAATTGAAAACATAGAAATGAAGCTTTAAAAAAAAATCATTTTTATACCAGCCAAGTGCATAAGAGATCAACCAAGAGCCCAATAACTCATCCAAGTGTAGTTTTAGTACCCAAGTGCACAACAAACTACACCAAGTGTGTAGATAGTCAATCAAATACATAGTAGGACTATTCAAGTGTGCAAAATTACAACCAAGTGTCCAACAATAGAGACATAAAGCATAATTTCTACTTTAATAAGCATATTTGAGACATAATTGTACTATACTCTCATCAAATGTATATAATAAAAAATAATTAAATATTACAAGATTATACAAGATTTACAAATACACACACAAATCATGCTCACTAGATTAGGCCAACCAATTTGCACATTCCTTCCCAAATCATCTTTCCTAATATTTTTAGCTCACTTTTCAAAAGTCTTTAGTAGCCTTCTCTTCTAAGGGATCAAATTCTTCATAATCTTGTATTGAAAAAATAAATTAAAAAATGGGATCATCTAGCCTTCAATATATCTGATAAGTTTCTCTTCCCTATAGTTTAGGATAGAAATTTGGATCTCAAGAAGGAAGACATCCAATAAATTTGTGGGCATCCAACCATATCAGACACATTAATGGCTTTGAACAATACCTCCAATACAGTCTGTTTCCTATTTCTGGACGACACCCACTTGACAGATTTTAATGCAAATTTTAGGTTGGATGCACATGTAACAAATAAAATGAACTAAATAAAAGCTAGACAGTTGACTTTCCCTGTTGATGTGATACAGTTAGTTGGCCCCATGTCACACAGTACAAAGTGATTTACAGCCTATCCCCATAAAAACATCACAACCAAAACTACGAGCATTTTCCTGATGGGGTCATCCTAAACTACTTGGATGGGTCACTAAACTGTGAATTCTCTCATGTCTTCTAAAAAGCCATTTTTCAGGGTTCCATCTGATAGTTTAGATTAAGTAAATTTAAAGTGGTGGTTTTTCATGGGTCACTGTAATTGTGAATTCCCTAATGTCTTCTAAAAATCTTTTTGGGGTTCCATTTGAGAGTTTAGTTTAGGTAAATTTGAAGTGGTATCTTTGCAGTCTATCTCAGCCTATGTATTGTACCATTTCCAAGTGTCATATAGCCCAGATATATATAGCCAAATGTCAGCCCTCTGAATGTTACCATCACCCTGCACCTCTGCGTATATGAGGATACTAGAGAGCAAAGATTCCATTATCCAAAACACTCCAAAGAGATGAACACCACTGATTGTGATTTTAGATGAGGGTAAGCTTTTTTGAAAAGGGGAATTGCAGTTGACAGAAACATGGTGAGCTACCAATCCTAGGAAAAAAAATTATGGACTACTATCTGAAAAATTATTTCACCACTGTCTTTTCTGGACTTGATTCCATTCCATCCCATCATGATTTGTATGTCTTATTACCCTAGTATTTCAATCCTCATAAACATATTTTTCATATTAAAGACAATCCAGGAGACAAACTAGTGCAGGGGCACCTAAAGTACAAGAGAAGAAGGAGGTTAAGAATCCTTATATCATATATTAAAATATATTTGAGTAATTTGTGATGTATTTGAGTCCATATGTAAGGCTATGTGAAGCCATTTGTATGACATTGTTAATATTGTCATGTTAAGGTCTTAGTTTGGTCAAGAAGATCAAAATATGAAAGAATGCCTAATAAAGGCTAAAATTAATGTAAAATTTCTATTAATTCCATTTTAGGGTGATTCAAGTTTCCATGCAAATAATTTTAAGTTTGGAGTTAAACTAGTAAAGTTGTCATAAAAGTTGTAATGCAAAATGCATAAAATATTGTCAAAAGATGCAAGTGTGTTGTAAAAGGTTAAAAGAGTGTAAGGAGATGGTTCAAAACGTGGTTGGGAAGTTATAAACCACCACTAATACAATAAAATAATTTTATTGGTCGTTCCAAACAGGAATGAGAAGAGGAATATCATTTTCAATCAATTGGTGTCTTCAAAACTTGCAGTTTTGATTGGTGTTAACTATTTTTTTTTTGTGATTTCCAGGTATTGTACAAACCTGTACGGCCTATAAATGTTATAAAATATATATTTTATTTATATTAGGATGAATATTTTTTCTTTTGGTTTTGGTTTGGAATGATTATGTTGAGAAATGAATAAGTTATGGCAGTTTTGGTAAAAGTTATTATTTGCAGATTTGAGACTGCTTGACCACAGTCAGATTGAAACATTTGGTATGGACACATTTTTGAGAATCAGGACCCATATTAATATTAATTCGAAATATATGTGAATTAAATTTCATTTCCTTTTGGTTTGAGTCATTTTTATATAGATTTGTTAAAGTTATGTTCATTTGAGTGGAAACTGGTGTTTGAAGATTGTCATTGGAGTTGCAAGCAGTGATTTGTGCTTCACGAATGATTTATGGATTGGAAAAATTAATGGATTATATATTATGAAACTAGACTCATAAATGGTTATCTTAGAATTTGTTTTGTGTCATTTGGATTTTTTTTGAGAAAGATATGATATGCCCTAGGCAGGGTTTGGTGTTTTAAATCTGATTTATGACAGGAAAAATGACTCTCGGTGTAGAGACCATAACTTATAATTTAATTACTTTATCAGGCCCTAATTTATATATTTTTTATAAGGAAAATTTTTGAAAAATTCCACCAAAGTATTTTTTAAGAGTAATTAAAAACTAAAAGTTATAAATAATGGAATCAGATATAGAAATTAGGATATGCAAATGGAGAAAGGTTGATGTTTTTGTGTTCAAACATGTTGTGTTTTACCTCATAAAATGCCTCTATAAAAAGATATTATTGATTGGATGTTGAAAGGATCAGAAAGGATCCTATTTATTGTTTGGTTTGTAAGATGCTTTGCATCACAAACATAAATATAGCAGACTATTCCCTGACTTCTTCTATTTGTCACAATTTATTTATGTTATAAGATTTGATATGAGCTCTTGGGGTTTCTATAAGCAAAAAGATACTAAATGGAAGTGCTGAAAATGGATACAATGTCTTGAAAAAGGAATAGACAGAGAGAAAACCATTCAATATTTTAGTTTAAACTAATTTAATGATACAACAAAAGGGCTAGTGTAGTAGAGAAAAAATATTAAAACATGTTGGCTAAAAAGGATGCAGAGGAGAGAAACTAGAAGGTTCAAATTCCTTATTGAAGACTTGAGTCCTGAGCTTCACTAGCCTCTGTATGGACTTGTTGGTTGTGTTTTTTTTCTTTATACTATTTATTTCCACTAGTCTAGTGGTTTACAGTTGAATGTTGTGGTTTTTTGCTTTATACTAGTAGTACTTATGTCTAGTGGTCTAGTGGTTTACAATTGAATACTGTTAAGACTTTAAGTAGTTTTCCAATTTATGTTGTTAAGACTTTAGAAGTTCATAGTGCTGTTGTTAAGACTTTAGTAGTTCATAGTGCTATGTTGTTAAGACTTTGTTTATAGTTTTGATGTTAATTGACTGTTAACGTGCTGCTAATATTGTGCTTCTGATAATTGAACCAACAACACCTTTATTTTACATCTGATAATATAAAAACATAGTAGATAGAGATAACAATGGAGGCTTCCCAACAAAATCCATTTAAAAATATTTGTAATACTATTTCCTTTCAAGATCACCAAGACAAAAAAGGGAAACCAATATTATTAGAGAGACATTTGACCAAATTAGCTAACTAAGAAGAACAAGGGTCTCAACCCAAAAGATCACCTAATCCAAGAAAAGGGGCTTAAGAAGGAACCCAAAAATATCTTCTTAGAAAAACCCTTTGTACTAAAGCAGCCAAGAGATCAAACAAATAGTAGGAAGGTACCAACCTCTCTTGCAATAATAGAGAGAGAAAACATTAGAGCAAAGATTCACTCATGAACCAACATCTTACACTATAACTAACCCACACTTGCACACCTAGTCTCTGCCTTAATAGGAGACAAAACCTAATGAAAAGGAAAGGCATGAGTGGGTGATAAGTAGAGAAAAACAATCTTAAAAACTACATCCACAAAATAAAAATACAAGTAGTTCAAGGACTACCCCATCATCAATAGTAAGAGACATAAATCTATAAAGTAAAAACATCATTGACCATATAAACAATAAGGTATTATTATAGATCATATTTCAAATAGATTGATGATTGTGAGAGAACTGAGCATATACTATCTCATGAAAAATCTACTTTAAAAGGGAATATCTAAATTCTTAATCCAAGAGAAATCAACATTAAAAAAAACTCTATTAGGATAATTTAGGGAATGAAATAATATAAAAATTCTAATTCCAAGATAAATAAACAACTTGCAAATGAAATCTATCAAGGGAAGCTTAAAAAAATGCAAATACTATCAAGATAGCTCCAAAGGAACCCATTGCAATACTATCAAGATAATATGGCACGACCCCACCACCCACTGATATCGAAATCACATCCACACCATCTTCAACAATAGTATCAAATGCATAAAGTATGTCAAAATAATAACAACTAGACAACCGACATACCTTATACGTTGCTAGCCAGGCTTTGGGCACCATCCCTTTCGCAATCCCATTGGAATAACCAAGCATGTTGGCTTTATAAACATACCTTCCAGTGGCGGTAGATGTTGTATGAGTACCATGGCCATCCAAATCCCTAGGAGACCTAAATTTGACATAAGTGTTCATTCCTCCACCCATTGATTTATATCCCTTGGGGAAAAACCTAGCACCAACCAATTTCCTATTACACAGTGACTTAGAAAACCCTACAACCTCTTCACATTCACCTTTCCATTGTTTAGGAATAGGCCCAAGTTTTGGAGATTTGTTTATGTGCAGTTGATTGATTGTATGTTTGTCATTGATGACAACATATAATACACAGTAGTGATTCTATATGTACTTATCAGAATGATGATATCAAGCCCTGCATGGTTAGATACATGTTGTAGAAATGTTTATTATGTTATATTCATACATGCAGATCCAGATATGATGTTTGAGTCAAGTTGTGTAATTCTGTTATTGGCAGTTACAGTTCTGGAAGAGTATCTGTTCAGAGCTGACGTATGTAACGTGTTTCTTGAGTCACACCTATCTTCAGGATATGTGTGTGTATATTCATGATTATTTATGAGTTGATGATTGTTATCTAAAGGAGCTTAACATGTTTCAAGAAGATTACAAAGTTAGAGTTAATTTGGTGAGGCCGACTCAGTGAAGCGTCGCGTCTATTTCAGTTTGTGTTGCGCAGACTTAATATTGCTTGCGTGCTTAGTGAAGCTGACAAGGATGTTATGAAGAGTTGTATTATAGGTCCCATGATCTCATACTTTAAGGAAGATACTTATAGCAAGTCATTTGTGATACGCTAAGTGTGAATGATACGAAAAGAGACAGAAAATGTACAGAGCAGAATATCAGTTGTGGTTCATTCATCAAGAGTCTATGTGAAGAAGAAGTAGAAGATTAAAATACATTGGAACTTATCAAGACAGTAGGTCTACTCTACAGTTCATCATCAGATATAGTGCATATCTATTTTACAGAAGGTTGTAGCCTTCACCATTGAAGCAGTGAGCTTTTGGACAGTGAGTCCACCACCCCTAACGGGGTTATTTGTAAAAGACTCCTAATAGGGTCAGACCCTTAACCAGGTCACTATACTTATTGCATTGTAAAGTACAACTCCTAACAGGGTTGAAATATCTTCTAACAAGGATTACTATAAACAAGTATAGTTCATTGTGGGTGCTAATTCCTACCGGGGTTTTTACCATTTGGTTTCCCCGTAATCAAATTGTGTGTTGTGTACTGTGTTATCTGATTAAGCATTTACTTTATTGTATTATGAAGTTAAGGAAGTAAAAATAATTAAAGTTACTGATAGCTGATTCAACCCCCCTCTCAGTTATCCTTTGGGACTATCCTAACACCAAGTCCATGATCACCACAAATCTTCCTCTCGGACCATATTCTAGTGTCCATAACACCCACCACCAAATCAGACCCATAGTCTGATTTAGGCCACAATCCTATAGTAGGTTTTAGGCCTAGAAACTCTGGTGATCTTGTTGTATGAATATGCCTGGCTTTATCAGGGATCACAACTAAAACTCCATGGGATTTATCAATTGGGGGGATTGATCATCGTCTATAGGTAGGTTAATACGACACATATGAGAATATCTATTGCACATCAACTATGAGAATAACTATTTCACTTCAACAATGAGAATAACTATTGCACTCACATTGTGATGTGGAGTTAAATTGAAACAATTGAAAAGCATTTGAAGTTTGAGCCATCCAGAAAGTTGTAAAAAAAATTAATATCACAAAGTCGGAGAATTATATTTGTATTTAGAGAGAAAACAGAGAGCCTGCCAAGTGGAAATGGGGCAAATGAGAATACACCCACAAGTCACGTTCTAGTTGTGCATGAATTACATACATCATAGGTTACCATAACACAAAGCACAAATCAACACAAAAAAGCTAAATGTTTTTCCAACCTGCAAAATGACACGAATTTGCTTGTTGAAACCCTTCCTCCCGCCCACGATCTGCCTAAAACAAAATGAAGTGAGTTCATTCACTTTTTTTTGTTTATATCCCAATTTTGTCAACCTTTCGACAATAAATTTAACTGGAGTCAATCTTTTTACAAACTCGGGACATAAACAAAAAAAAAAGTGAACATCACAAGACAAAATGGCCTTTGGTCGAAAATGAAGGTAAAAAATGAGGCCCAAATGTATTAGTGATACAAAAAAGGCAGTTAGTTTGTGAAACAATATTGGTAGTGATAAAGAGGTTGGGGAATTGAAGACTAATAGAGATTAGAAATCATAAAATTAATTAATTTTACATGGCAACATGTAATTTTATTTGTCTAGAAAAACTATCCGAGTACATTTCTCTGTGTTGTTCTCTGCAGGGCATTATTAATGAGGCACACTTGACAATTCGTGGAAAAGACCGTGGTTTGTGTAACTCAAATATGGCTTACATGCAACCATCTGGCTAGTTTCATAGTAAGGAATACAAGTGGTATGCACAATCAATATCCCCAATCATAAATGGGGTTGAGGAAAGGAGGACTCACATAGGTCCCAAAGCATTAAAAAATGAATTTTTGATGGAAAGAACTGACAGTGATGTCTATCTAGCCGATTAAATATACCATATTTTACATTTTGTTTGATTTTATTAATTAAAATAAAGTTTCAAACAATTTGTGTTGTTCTTTTTATTTCAACTAATAAATACAAATAAGCTGTCAAATCTAGTGGATTCAATCAGTTGGATAGCCATTTGAAAACTAGCGGGGGTCGTTATTAATGTGGCACACTTGAGAAATAGTATAAAAGTCCTTTGTTGGTGTGAATTAAATATCACTCATGTTGAACGTGGATCCTTTTTAGAAATACAACCCATTAATGTGAGTACTAGTCATTTAGATAAGTTAATTATGCATTGAGAGAAAACATAAATATAAAATAAAATAAAATTATCAAAGTGCAGTCGAACGATTTTGTAAATTAGAAAGTTGTAAATTATTGGACCACGACAATAGTTGGGTGAGAAACAATTTTCAAAAATTCTCAACTAAAGAGAAAACTCACACCCTTGTGGAAGTTGATAATTGAACAACAAGTGATGTTGTGCATATGTGAAGGAAAAATGCTAGATATTTAAAATAAATCTTAGAGTTTATTATGTTATATATTGTGACAACAGTGTATGATGTAAATATTAATGAGTAGCTAAAAGAAATAGAACATCAAGTATTACAAAATTTTTACAATTCAAATAGAAGTGATTGGTGCAAATGCAAAATGAAGAACCCTAAGATAGTGTGAGGTTGAGTATTTATATTATATTGATAATAAATTACAATGTTAAATGAATTGTCACATCCTTCGCCAATAACATTCTTTCCAATTTTTCCAATTGTAAGTTAAATGGTATGAGTCTATCCTTGCATGAAAACAACATATGGATTATTTTTTCTTATTTTTTCTGGGGTGTCATGAGGTGCCTGCCCAAATTCATGACATTCAAAGCATTTATCTAAAATTGCATTGCCAAGTGCAAGATGTGATATTACATGACATAATTGATCTGTTCATTGTTGGCCCTACTATTAATGGAGCACTGTTAGGAGCTTCAGTTCTTCTGTCAGCATAGTTGACAACAAATTATATGTCTACTATCATTCATTTGAGTTTTGATACTTCCTCTACATCATCATCATATACATCAACATCTCAAATTTGTCTGTCTCGTTGCCTTTTACATACAAGCTAAGAACTCAAAAGAAAAAGAATATGAACCTCAAATAGAAAATGCCTAGAAAGAATGATAGACCTCACATCCATCGCCATATTAGAGTGAAGTATGGTTGAAAGAGTGGATTCTTCTTACATTATTTCCAATTTTGTCCATCCTATCTCTTGTTGGAATTCATATGGCCTTGTCTTGGAAAATACATAAATCCAAGTGACATAGTTTACTACAATTATTCCATGCCATTATGATTCTAACCTAATAACTAGGTTAGAAGGAAATATACACACATAAGAATATTATTATGTGATCGGTAGTCGATGTTTATGTTGGCATATAGAGAGATTGATGGCATAACTAATCTAGTTGATAAGGAGGTTATATTGTTTGTCATTGATGTCAAAGAAGAAATGTATTAACTATCAACATTAAGCATTAAATGAAGACTTATCGACAAGGAGGTTAGCTATCGACATATGACAACTATCGGTTAAAAGAAAAGATCATGATGCAACTGACAAGGAAGGAAGAACAAGAAAATGATTTATTATGATGATGAAGTTATGATCATTAGATCTAGGTTAAGGTTTTTATGATTAAATAAAATCTAATTAATCAAGAAGAAAAGAGGAAGTTATGTTAACGTGACGAAGGAGAAGACAAGATATCGGAGGAACTGAAGAACTAATTAGAGAAGGATAGTTGCAATCAAAAAAGATAATACAAAAGAGAATATAGAAGAGGATATAAAGAATTGAATGGTTTTCTATTATGTTAGAGAACTTTATTGGATTTTATATAGCCAAGATAGTGAAAACTACAGATCATTATAGGTTGTTACTCTCTAATAATTATGACAGTAAAAATCCCTTATCGGGTGACCCTAACAGGTCTATTGTAAATCCTTTAACAAGGTGAACATTGTATAAGTGGGATAAAATCCTCTAACTAGGCTACTCCTAATAGGGTATAAGCCTTTAACAAGTCTCTAGGTAAATCCCATAACTGGGCAACATTTAATTTTGCTTTTGTAACCCTTAACCAGGCAAGCTCTTTACCGAGCGTATTCCAGAAGAGTACAACATTTGTGGGCACATGTCTCACACCGTGGTTTATTCCTTGATTGGGTTTCCATGTGATAAATACTGGTGCTAACATTGTGTGAATTTTTATTTTATGATGCATGGATGTTTAATGTTTTGGTAACCGATAAGACTATTATAGGTGAATGAGATTGTAATCGATAAATCTATTAAGTGAAGGTTTGAGATTGTGTTTTAAAGGTTAAGTTGGAGATTACTGATTTACCCCCCACTCTTAGTAACCTTACCTATACCTACAATTGATATAAGAGCCTAGGTTCCCTGAATTGGAAGCTTAACCGCTTAGTGTAAAGATCAAGATCTCAAAATGTATAGGAAGGACACACACATGCTTAACAAGAATGGAGACGACTTTGGAATGTGGGAAATTAGGATGATATTTCACCTACAAGGACTTTTATGTAATGCAATGGATTATCTCTTTAATGAATATGTGCAACCTACCGGTATACTTACCGAAGCAGAGAAGAAAGAAAAGCTTATTCGTAACTTTGTGATGATAGAACTTGCAAGTTCCTTGCATAACTCTGAGCATGTTGATATAAAATATCTACCTATAGACAAGAAGATTTGGGATAAGCTGGTACAAGTACATGGTGGATACAAACATGTCTTATAGGCAAAGGTTGATGAACTCAAATGAAAATTTGATGAAATGAAGATGCTTGAACAATAAACTATTTCACAATACGGAACCAGGATAAAAGAAATTGTCACATCCATTAAAGGAGTTGGTGGAAAGATGGAAGAAAATGATGTTATAAGTAAAGTGCTCAAAACATTTCCACACAGTTATGCTATTAGAGTTTCTATAATACAAGAGTTAAGAACAATTGATAAGACCAAGACCACAGTTGATTCACTCATTGGTAGGCTTACAACATTTGATTTAAGTAATTTTGACAATAGCCAACCTACTAGTGAAGCTGCATTTCAAGCTACTGTTAATGTTGGATCATCTAGAAAGGGAAAGACTATTGTTTATGACTCTGAAAAATATGAAAGATAAACAGTTGAGGAGAAAGAATTGGAAGAACTTGAAGCATTGATTGCTAGAAGATTTCCTAAAGGTTAAGGAATACACAAAGGTAAAAGCCCTATCGCATGTTAGAATTGTAGAAAAATTGGTCATTTTGCACACGGATATCCTAACAAATAGAAAAAGTATCATGATGGAGAAAAGAAAGACAAATACAAGAAGTACAAGGATTTCACTTAGAACAAAAAAAAGCTATGTTACATTGCTGAAGAAGAAGAAAATGAATAAAATATTGATGGAGATGATAATGGTGAGGAAATAGTGTCTGTTGCTATAAAAGAAGATCGCTCTACCGACAACGCTGATATTGGAGAATAAAAAGATTTGATCTCAAGTGTGAACTGTAACACCGATTAGATCATCGACAACAGCTATACGCACCATATGACTGGAGATAAGGATAAATTCATAACCATAGAACAATGTGATGGAGGTACGGTTACATTTGGAAATGGCTCTCCCTGCATAATCAGAGGTAAAGGTCCTATTTCTTTAACTGATGATATCAATTGTGATGATGTTTACTAGGCTAATGGATTGAAATATAATTTTTTAAGCATGTCTCAGTTGAACAACAAAGGATTCAAATTTGAGTTTGGTAATGGAAAATGTAAAATATTTGAGAAGAATGGAAAGCTGATTGGAATGGGTGGACAGATAAAAGGTAATCTTTTCAAACTGAATACTATTGTTGGTCACTGTTTAATTGCAAGAGTAGAAGAAAGCTGGTTGTGGAATAAGAGATTGTGTCATGTGAACTTTGACAATTTGGTAAAATTTATCAAGAAGAAAAGTGTTAGAGGAATACCGATACTAAATAAGCCAAAAAATATTATTTGTAAAGAATGTCAGTTATGTAAGATGAATAGGTCAAGTTTATCAAGTAAAGACTACTCTACAGAACATATCCTAGATTTAGTACACATAGATTTGTGTGGTCCCGTAAGTACATAAAGCTATAATGAAGACATATACTTTATATTGTTTGTTGATGACTACTCAAGGATTATGTCGATAATGTTCTTAAAAGTTATATAAGATGATTTTCATTGTTAGAATAACTGAGGGGGTGGGGATGAATTAGTGGACTCAAAAATTAATCCAATAATTCAACCAAAACTTTATATCACAAATATAAAACCTCTAGTTATCTTCAGTCCTACAAGATGTATACCTTTAAGTAATCTTATCAAATATATACTGCTCGGTGAATATACTATTTATCCTTTCCTTAAGCTTTACCGAATAGCAGTCTATCTTTTCTTAGCCTTTACCAAAATACATTAAATAAAATTAGTGTTTACCAATTAATCATGTTTTAGTAATGTGTAAAGCAAAACATCAAAGAAATGAAGTATATACACATTTGACACATAGATTTTTGATGCAGAGGGTCTAGAGTTCTAGTGATTCCTTCTCCCAAAATGCTTAGGACTTATTCTAACCATCCAATGGTTACTTATTCTATGCATTATTCACCAATATGGATCTCCTAGACCCTCCTTACCAATTTTCCTGCTAGGTATAGTTGACTTGATAAAGACACAAAATTCATTCAATTACAACTAGTTCAATTAGTTCACTATTCTTCTTGATTCTTCACTAGATCTTCCCCTAGAACCCCAAACCCTTACTTAGGATCTTCCCAATACACCTCATAGAATATTTCCTATGTTCTTGGTCCATTAAAAGTCCATTGGAAATAGTTCCAACACTTCTGGACACTCCAACAATCCAATTGTTGTCACAACGCACTAGTAGGCCTATTCCTAGTAGGTCTATTTTCAATGTTTTGAGCCAAATGCTCCAAATTCCTCTAAACAACCTCACAGAAGACCTTGAAAATATGAAATCTATCCACCATCTCTTCAAGAATCCAAAACCATAGTTTTTCAATGCACCCACAACCCTATTTACTACCAGGCCCTAATTTTCAGCCTTTCTTTTAGGCCTCTGACTAGTCAGTACAAATTGTCTTCAATTTGGTCTTTGATCTTCCTTTCACCATCTACAACCATTTTATCCTTCAAGGTGACACATTAGGGATTCCAAAAATTCCACTAAGTCATCTATCCAAGATCATGGGTGCTCGATTACAATCCAATCTTTACCCTGTCCAGGCTCACCTACTCCTAGCAGTCATCCATAGGGCTTTACTCCAAGCTTAGGAATTCAACTGCAAGAATAAAAAGAAAAAAAGAAACAATATTTACATACCCTAACCCATCATCCCACATGGATTCAACCATTTTCAATCATGGATGCTTAGGTTAGAGCCATTTTTGCTCCTGCAACTCTGCAAATTGAACTTGCAGACACAATGGCTTAAATCCTAATGTAACTCCACAGTAATCCAACTTGAAAGAAAAATAATATATGAAAAATAAACCTAATTCAAATAAATACACCCCCATGGGGTCCGATCACCTAATCTAATCCATATACAGCCGTACAGAATGTAGAAAATACTGTAAATTACAATAAAACACAGTAAGCCATCTGTACAGAATGATTACAAAAGTGCTACGCAATCCAAAAATCCATTAACCATTGAAAAATAATCAATACATGCTCAAATACCTAAGCATGGGTTGTTACAACCACTCAAGCTTTGATTTGCAACTTTTTGCAAAAGTTGCAAAAGTTGCTCGAGCAACTTTTGAAAGTTGCTAGCAACTTTTTAGCATTTTTTGCTCTTTGACTATTTTAGTAAACTCAATGCATATTTTCCACTCCTATGACCCTAGTTAGGATACTTAGGGTCATAGAAGACACTAAACCCACAAGTTACTAAAAAATAGTAACTTTTCTTATTCTAAGCCAAAATGACCATATTGTCACCTAGGAGCACTTTTGCTCTTTAGAAACATGAATGAACAAGTTGAGATAAAAAAATAATGGATCTTATTCAAACCAAAACTAAGACTCCTAACACAAACCTAAACAAACAAATCACATAAAAAATGGAGGTGCTCTGCACCAATTTTTAATGTGGAAACCTTGTTAAGGGAAAAACCACTTGGGACCGGTAACCCAAAATTTTCACTCTTTTGAAGTGAGCTCGGTGAAGAGCCAACCCTGTTAAAGGTTACAAACACACTGTTAAGTGTGACCTTGTTAGAGGATTTAAAGCTAATATTTTATCACTTGACCTAAAATTCACTATGCTGTCAACATGAAAACCTTTTGATACTCCTTAGGATGTATCTCAATATAATAAGGATGGTTAAATCCCACTTGGTTAAGAGATTTTATGAATGAATGGTTAAACTGAAATAGTAAATGATCTATTCATTAATACAACTTTGAATTTCAGATTTTTTAGATCTATTATAAGTCCATAATACCTCTTCTGATTAATTTTATATTCAATTTCTTTGCTCCCCTCTTTTTGTTGGGTGAATGTTGTTACTTCTCTGTTGCTTGGTGTATGCAGAATTCTTGGCTCTATTCCTCAGCTTGTATGATCAGATCTGCATGAAGACTTCTATCTTCACCATAATTATACTCAACATTCCTCCTCTTGATAATGAATTACTTGTCTCTTTATATAGACATGATTTCATCATTCATTCTTCTTGTTTTCTTCGTTGATATCTTCTTGATCCATAAAGCTCGCCATGCTTGCTTTAGTTTTATTTTTAAAATATCTCCTTGTTTTCTGGAATAAAACATGCTTTAAATCTCATTCTTATCTTTAGCTTTTAACTGATCAATAGAAATAAAGAAAACAATAAGTTAACTCTAAATATAGCTCTGCCAGCTAAGTTGTTTTGTCATTTCCTAACTTCAATTCTCGTTGGTCAACACTTTAGTTGTGCTCGGTGACTACTGCAGATAGCTCGGGCATCAACTTTAGTTCTATTTGGTGACAACTATACTTAGCTCGGTAATTCTTTCTTGAGTATCACTTGCTCAGGTAACACTATCTGTCGGTTAACACTGTGAACTTTTGTGCTTGGGGTTCACTGTCCGTCTGTCACTCAGTGTATATGATTACCGACGACAAAAAAATTGTCTCTTTAGATCTTTAAGTGTTGTGACAATATGTGTATGAGAAATCATACCATATCAAGTTGACATCAATGACAATACAATAAATTAATTGATTTAATGTCTTGCATTTACTTTTTGCAGCTCGATGATCATCAACTTTGTCATCTTCAAACATTCAATCAGTTATAGTTCATCAATCTCTCCCTTTGGCATTAATGGCAACATACTACTAATACAATATGAAATATATTAGTTGTAGTTCATCAGTCTCTCCCAAATTATTTTTTCTATAACCAATACAAATATCTGACTCTCGGTAAGCTCTTCTAGCTTAGATTTAATTATTGCAAAGTAATTTCTTCATTATTCATTCCCTCCACTGGATAGATGTAGCAACTTATGATTCTATCTCTCCCTTTGTTTTAGAATATCTTCTCCCTTTTCTGGATAAATATGCAGTGTTAAATTTTCTTCAATTCTCTCCCTTAGATGGATGGTTGTTTCTTTGAATCTTTCTCTCCCTTTGACTGTTCATCTCCCTGATGGATATTTCTCTTCTCTCCCTTTGGATGATAAAGATAGATATTTCATAATTGGATCTCTCTCCCTTTGACAACAATGCCAAACAAAAATATATCTTTCTCATGTCCATCAACAACACAACTCTATAGTAGCCAACAATATATCTGGTGTTTGATTCAGATAAGTACCTTCTTGTACTGATATATCATTACAGTCCATATATACACTTGCATTAACATGAATGATCTTCTGATAATGTATAGGCTGATGCAACCTTCTAGTCAGCTTAGTGACCAGTAGACAAGGGTCAGACCACTAGTCTCTTCCTTAGGCACTCAAATGTATCTTTTGGATATGGTTTTGTGAATATGTCTGCTAATTATTGTTAGTAATAACTAAGAAGGGGGGGGTGAATCAGTGACCTCAAAATTTATCCTTAAACTATTTACCACCAATCAAATAAACCTCAGATTATTAAGTCCCTACAAGATGCATGCCATGAAATAATTATAATGATTAACTGTCTGTCAGTTTTCCTTGTCTGTCCTTATTCTCCTTGATTATCGATAAGTAGTAAAACTATTTACCAAAACTCAGTAAATAAGCAGAGTATACCAATCCATCCAGAAATGCATATGTGAAAAGTAAAATAGTAAAGTAATAAACCATATACACATAACACATGGATTTTAACGTGGAAACCCTGTTAAGGGAAAAAACCACTGGGATCGGTACCCCAAATTTTCACTCTTCTAAAGTGAGCCCTGTTAGGAGCCAACCCTATTAAAGGTTACAAACACACTGTTAGGTGTGACCTTGTTAGAGGATTTTATACATAGAG
>MU217308.1:0-11033 GCA_018584345.1 Thuja plicata | reverse complement strand
ACCCTGTTAAAGGTTACAAACACACTATTAGGTGTGACCTTGTTAGAGGATTTTATACATAGAGGTTGTCACTTAGTATCGGGCATCTATTGCTACCATCCTTGAATCACCCTCCTTCTTAGACTATCAATAGGTATCGGGCAAGTCCAATGCTACTTTCATGAATCAACCTTTTTGGCACTCCTTGGGATGTACCTCAATATATATATAGAAGACTGTTAAGTCCTGCTCGGTTAAGAGACTTGATGCTTCAATGGTTAAACTGAAACATAATGACCTATTTCTAATGCAACTTGAATTGCAGATTTTCATATCTATTTAAGTACATTACCTCTCTGATCAATGTGTCAATTCAATTCTTTGTGCTCCACACTTTCTTCTTTGTAATGTTGTGCTTTACTATTCGTTGGTTTCTAAAAAATTCTTTAGCTCTCCCTCAGCTTGATTGATCAGGACTGTATGAAGTTCTTCTTCATCAATTTCTCTTTAGCATCCTCTTTCTATTCACTCCCCTTCCCATGCATACAAAAATGAATTAAGCTTGTCTCTTATATAGACATGATATTCATTGATTCTTGATTCTTGATTCTTGGCATGAAAAATAATCCAGCCACTTTAATTTAAAGCATAACTCCTGATTTATCTCGCATTTATCTTCTTGCCAACTGTACAAATCTTCTTTAAATCAATTACTTAACTACGGTCGAATAAAACAAAGAAAACAACCAGTTAAGTCTATCTTTAGCTCTTGCCAGCTAGATATTTTGTCATTTTTTGAACTCTCTGTTCGGTTAGTCAACTTTGTAGTTAGTTGTCGGTGACAACTGCTAGTTCCATTGGTGTGACTCCAGTTAGCTTCAGGATCTTCATCCATCAGGCATTATTGGATTTTACTTGTCGGGCAATTCTATTTTCAGCTCGTCGGGTATCCCGTGGTTTTGCTTCGTCGGGCAACACTGTCTTCTACTCATCGGGTATCACTGTGACTTTTCTCTTTTTCTTTTACCAATGGTGTGCACTTCATTAGTGTTGTCTATCACTTGGTGAATACTTGACATTTATGCATTGCTGAAAGCATAACCTTTGTTCCATTGATTCTATGAAGTCTTTTGCATTATATACATGACCGCACAGATGATATCAAGTTGACATCAATGACATTACAAACCATTAACTGATTTAATACCTTGCATTATCTTCAACTTAACATTATCAAACATTCAATCAGTTACATGTCATCAATTATTTCTTGTATTGTACATATTCTAGTATCACTTCTTTCTCTTGAACTTGTTCTCTTAAGTAATGATACTTGATAGAAATGTGCTTTGTCTTAGCATGCATAACAGGGTTCTTTGAAATATTGATAGCATTTGTATTATCACAATAGATAATTACTAGATCAAAGATTTCCATATTCATACCTTTCACCAATTGCTTGATCCATGCAATGTTAGAGTGATTTGAAACAACAACCACATATTCTTCTTCTGCAGTGGATTGAGAGATGCATCCTTGCTTTTTACTTATCCATGTGACAATTTTGTCACCCATAAAGAATGCTCCTCTTGTTGTGCTCTTTCTGCCATCTATGTTTCCAGCCCAATCAACATCTGTATAGACTTGAATTTCAAATTTGCCTTCTTTGTTATACCACAAGCCATAGTCTTCGACATTCTTTAGATATCTCAAAATTCTTTTGACATCAGTCATGTGTGATTCCTTGGGATTAGTAGGGAATATTGCAACTACACCAACTGCATGTGCTATATCTAGTATAGTATGTACAACATACATGAGTTTTCCAATCATAGATCTATATAGGGTCTGATTTACCTCGGTTGACTTGTCTTCCTTTGTCAGTTTGCATCTGGTTTCCATCAGTGTTCCAACTGGTTTAGAGTCCTCCATATTGAATATCTTGAGAACTTCCTTGATGTATTTAGATTATGTGATATAGATGCCTTCATCCTGTTGAAGAATCTGTAGACCAAGAAAAAATTTGATCTCCCCAAACATTGACATGTAAAACTCTTTTCTCATTTCATTAGAAAATGATTGGCATAACATATCATTACCTCCAAATATGATATCATAAACAAATATCTTAGCAATTAAAATGTTATCATCAGTATCTTCTTTTAAGTAAAAATTATTGTTATCACTTGTTCTTACAAATCCAATACTTATGAGATAAGAGTGAAGTCTTTCATACCATGCTTTTGGTGCTTGTTTCAATCCATACAAGGCTTTGTGTAGTCTATAAACCATGTTTCTCTTATTCGGATTAACAAACCCTTCTGGTTGTTCAATGTAAACTTCTTCTTCTAGTATTCCATTTAGGAATGCAGACTTGACATCCATTTGGTATACCTTGAATCCTTTGTAAGAAGCATAAGCAAGTAGAATTTTTACTCCTTCTAGTCTAGCAACAGGTGAAAATATTTCTCCATAGTCAACACCTTCTTCTTGTGCATACCCCTTGCATACCAGTCTTGCTTTGTTCCTTGTGACTTCTCCATTCTCATTCAACTTGTTTCTTAATATCCATTTGGTACCAATGAAATTTTTGTCATTCGGTCTAGGTACTAATGTCCATGTTCTATTCTTTTCAATCTTATCAATTTCTTCATTCATTTCACTAACCCATTCTTGATTCTTAAGTGCAGTATGGACAGATTTAGGCTCAAAATCACAAATCAAACATCTAGTGTTCAGTGACTTACTTCTTGTTCTCATTCTAGCATTTTTGTCTCCTATGACCTGGTTCTATGGATGGTGTCTTCTGACATACTTTTCAAGTACCAGTTTAGATCTTTTTTCATCATTCTGATCATCATCTTGACCTTCATTTTGATCTTCATCGCTTGGTTCATCATTTTGAGCAGTTTCCTAATTTTTGATGTTTGCAGCCTGATGCTCGGGTGCATTATTCTGTCGCTCGATAGCGATACACTGTTGCTAGGGAAGAGTGTCAGGTTCTTCACTATAGACAAATCTATTGTAGTCTTTCGATTCTTTTATGCTTTCCTCATCATTTTTCTCGGCAAATTCATCCACTTTGACATTTGCACTTTCAATGATTTTGTTAGAGGATTTATTAAGACATTTATAAGCCTTTCTTTTGGTAGAGTAACCTAGAAATATTCCTTCATCACTTTTGGAGTCATGCTTTCCATTTCTATCATCTTTCAAAATATAAAATTGACTTCCAAAAATCCTAAAATAACTTACATTAGGTGTGTATCCATACCATAGCTCATAGGTGTCTTTCTTCAATTGAACTTGGTTTAATGTGTATACAACAGTTCTGACAATTTCTCTCCAGAATGTTTGTGTGATGTCTTTCTCAATCATCAGTGTTCTGGCACAATCAACAATTGATCTGTTCCTTCTTTCAACAATCCCATTCTGCTGTGGTGTTCTTGGTGCATAAACCTGTCTTGTAATTCCATGCTCATTACAAAAGTTAGTGAATTCATTAGAAATAAATTCTCCTCCTCTATCTGACCTTAGAAATTTTAGTTCCTTTCCACTTTGTTTTTCAATTATGGATTTATACCATTTAAACATCTTAAATGCTTCTAATTTCTCTTTAAAGAACATAACAGTCATCATTCTAGAATAACCATCTACAAATAGAATGAAGTATCTATCACCATAGTAGCTCTTTGTTCTCATTGTTTCACATAAGTCAGTATGGACTAGCTCTAGAATAACATTAGATGTGTAGGTTTTTCTCTTGAAACTAGACTTTGTCATTTTACCTTTTTGACAATTCTTACACATGACATGGTCGGGTTTTGACATGCTCAGTAAACCTCTTACCTTTGTCTTATTGCTTATCCTAACCATGTTGTCAAAATTCACATGACATAAACTTTTATGCCACAACCAAATGTCTTGATTTCTAGCCAATAAACAAGTGGTCTTAATATCATCAAGATAGAATAGGTTACCTTTTGTTTGTTCACCAGTACCGATCAACCTTCCTGTTTCATTATAGATCTTTGTCTTTTTGTTCTCAAATGCAACTCGGTGTCCTGTATTATTTAGCTGTGAAACACTCAATAGATTATAGTTAAGTCCTTTCACCCAATATGTATTTTCACATCCGATCATATTATTCAACATTATGGTTCCTTTACCTTCAACTGGAAAAGGTGAGTCATTACCCATTCTTACTGATCCACCATTATAATATTAAAAAGTTTCAAAATTTTCCTTATCTCCAATCATGTGGTGATAATAACCACTATCAATAATCCAGACCTCATTTTTACTAGCCTTAGATATGAATGCAGCTTCAACATACCTTTCTTCTTCGTCTGAATCATCCTTCATAGGAACAAATACTACCTCAATATCTTCATCAGATTTGGTGTCAGTATTTTTAGCTTTGTTCTTAGCCAGGTAACAAGCCTTCTTTCCTTTGTCCTTGTAGTCTCGATTATCTCTTCTATCTGATTGTCAGTTGCTTCGATAATCTCGGTCATCACCTCTGTCAAACGTCTTTTCATAAGATCCGTCATTTTTTCTATCTTCTTTTCTCTTGTTAGGACATCTAGCAAAAAAGTGTCCAATCTCTTTACAATTAAAATAGACCACTGGTAATTTACCTTTGTATCTACCTTTTCCTCTCTACAATCTTCTAGCCATTAGTGCTTCAATCTCATCAAGTTCTTGTTCATCACTATCACTTTCACTATCATTTCACATAGTGTGTTTCTGACTTGATTTACTTATTTTCAAAGAATATTTGAATGTAGACTCAATAGTTGGTAAGACACTGTTGTCAAAGTTATTCATCTCAATTGAAATAAGTCTACCAATCAAACTATCTAGAGTAACATTGTTATTTTCTACTGATTTCATTTCTTGTATAGCAGATACTCTAATAGCATAAACAAGCAGTAAGGTTCTTAGATTTTTACTTACCATTGTTTCTTCTTCAAGTACACCTCATACTCTTCGGATAGCATTAACAACCTCTTTGATTTTGCAGTTGTACTAAGTGATGTTTTCTCCTTCTTTAATTCTTAGGTCATCAAACTTTCCTCTTAGGCTTTCAGCTTTAGCCCTTATCACATTTTTATCTCCTCCATGTACTAGCTTGAGATTGTCCCACATTTTCTTTGTAGTGGTGCATGATTTGACATCTTCAAATTCAGCATCGGAGAGTGAGGAAGCAAGTTCTATCATCATAGAATTGTGTTCATGCTTCTCTCTCAATTGATCAACTGTTAGAGGTCCAATAGGTAAAATAAATTTAGTATCCAAGTACTGTGTGACATCATTTCCAATACCTAATAGGTGGAGTCTTATCTTGCTTTTCCATGATGCAAAGTTGTCCTTGTTCAACTTAGGCACATCCCTTTTTCTCATCTTGTGATCTTTAGCTTGAGTCTTAAAAATCTCTTCCAAGCACAAAAGCTCTGATACCAATTGTTAGAATAACTGGGGGGTGAATCTGTGGCCTCAAAACTTAATTCAATAATTCAACCAAAACTTTATACCACAAATATAAAACCTCTAGTTATCTTCAGTCCTACAAGATGTATGCCTTTAAGTAATCTTATCAAATATATACTGCTCGGTGAATATACTATTTATCCTTTCCTTAAGCTTCACCGAATAGAAGTCTATCTTTTCTTATCCTTTACCGAAATACAATAAATAAACTTAGTGTTTACTGATAAATACCGTTTTAGTAATGTGTAAAGAAAAACATCAAAGAAATGAACCATAACACATTTGACACATGGATTTTTAACATGGAAACCCTGTTAAGGGAAAAACCACTTGGGACTGGTAACCCAAAATTTTCTCTCTTCTGAAGTGAGCTCGGTGAAGAGCCAACCCTGTTAAAGATTACAAACACACTATGTAAGTGCGACCATGTTAGAGGATTTAAAACTAACAAGTTATCACTTGACCTAGCATTCACTATGATGTCAACATGAAAACCTTTTGATACTCCTTAGGATGCATCTCAATAGAATAAGGATGGTTAAATCCCACTTCGTTAAGAGTTTTCTGAATCAATGGTTAAACTAAAACAATAAATGATTTGTTCATTAATACAACTTTGAATTGCAGATTTTCAGATCTATTGCTTCCAAAATTATGGAAAAAAAGTGTCAATCATTGGAGTAGATCAATGGTGACCAAGTTTTTTTCCTCTTCAAAGTATGGATTTTTTTTTCATAGTCTTCTCTTCGTGAATTTGCAACCCCTTTTTGAAAGATCTAGAATCTGCACATGAGAAATATTTTTCTACTCAACAAACTTATGACTGTTAGAGGTTTATATTTGAGCCCAAAATGGTTGGACATTGGTGCCTAGCTCCATATTCCATGAGGACATTGTCACCTATTGTCACCTATTAGCAAGAATTTGGTTTGTGTGCTCGTGAGTGTGTTAAGTTTCTAAACTTGGCTATGGAATAAGCTTAATCAATCATTTAGCAAGAGAACAAGGGAAAACCACCAAAGTGATCCCCAATTGAGTGTGAAATTGTACGAGGATACAATTGTTAACACTATATATAGGCCCCACTGTAGCAAGAGTGTGACCTTGCAATCATACTCTTGGTAAAGAATAAGATAGTATCAAAAGACTTTCATCAAGACATAAGAGAGATAAGATCACACCAATCCCCCAAGAAATAGAATCTTATTGGTTTGAAATATCAAGATAAAAGGAGCAACATAATTGGCATAGGTTTCACAAACATGGAGCATGCAAGAACAAAGAAGAAATATGACATGTAGGTCTAGTAAGGATTTTTTACTAGGAGTCATATAACAGAAACAACGTGCACCAAATACAAATATTATAAAAGGATTCTATTCAGTAAGTATTCTAAAAATGCAACTAAAACGTGCACCAAACAAAAAATTGATATACGATTGCAAAATTAGTGTTGTAGTGGCACCAAGCACACTGTGGTGTGTGGTCAAAATGTACAAAACCAACATGTGTTGTGTGCACAAATGTTAACATAGAAAAGTGTATGCCCTCATGTTAAAATAGTTTATTATGTCTTTAGTGTTAGGATAGAATTGTAAAAGGCCTTCAAAGAGTTAAATACAATGATAAAGGAATGGAGAGTTGTCAAGTTGACAACTATGTTGTAAACTTGACAATAATATACTAAATGTAACAGTAATTAAACTGACTGCAAGCGGTTTGGCAGGGAGTTGTAACTATCAACCGATTAGTAGAAGGGTATTTGGGTAGTGTGAGCACGAATGAGAGTAAGAGAGGATTTTTAGGGATTTTGGTAGAGTAATGAAGTTTAAATCAACAAACTTTTAATTCCTTGCAAACTGTCTATTCTCTGCCGTAAGGACACAGTCATTGTGTTTGTGTTCATAAACTATTCATTCAATGAAATATTAATTGGGAATGGATTGAAATAGGATTGGTTTAAATTGTTATTCATTTCCATGCAAAGGTTGTGTTATTTTGTGAAGTTTTGAACAAAGAAAGTCAATTTTGTATTGACTGTTCCTAGAAAGGGCCTTGGTGTGCAATCAACAATTGCTTTGAAGACACCATAAATGTATAATACTCACCCACTTACTATGGTTAATGTGACTTGTGGGGAGAGTCTAAAACATGTATGATATGTTCCATATGTGTTTGGTTACAGGGGTATGCAGGGATTGAAGATGAAGATCTCTGATTGAATATATATTGTTGATTGAGGGTACATGGTGGTTGGACCAGTCAAGTTCTAAGAGTTCCACCCAAAGGAGGGCCATGTTTTATGACTTGGTATGTCATGATAGGTTACTTGGTGATGGAAGTGCTCCAAGGTGTGCTCACACAAGTTACTAAGGACTTCCCTTGTCCAATCTACTTAGGATCCTAATTCCTCTTATAGGATCTCAATAGCCTCAAGAATCCAAGCCTAAGACTACTCTAACTCCACTCCAAGAGTTAGTCTTCTTGTGTTTAACCTTGAAGGACAACTATCACTAGCTTTGTCTCAATGCTTCACTCTTGCTTGAAGGAATCCAAGCACAAATCATTCATATCACTTTTACTAATGCCACAAGTGTAATTTCCACCATTTGAAAACTCATTTTTCATCCTTTTCACTCCAATATAATAGGTCTTCAATCCCAATTCAATCGAGTTCCAAATTCACTCTTTATAGGACCCTATTAGGCCTAATTGGCCAATTAGCCCTATCTAGAGGGTTTTTATGTATTTCTTCCCAAAAATCACAAACAACCCCAAAAACTAACCTAGGATCCTAATACCCTTTTGGAATACCTAAAATATTTTCAAGGTCTAGGGTTCCCAAGTCATCCGTACACTAGTGTCCTGAAATGTAGGGCTAATAGGGCTTTTTGGGTTCCTAAAATACAGTTGACTATTTTCTATCTAGAAATCAATCCAAATGGATTAGTCAAGATCTTAGCTCTCAAATAGGGATCTATAGGACCCAAAATTACTCTGAAACTATGGTTGGTTTAGACCTTTCACACACACCCTTGCTTGTGCATTCAACTTTCTCTCTTCCATACACCTAATTGGATAGTCATAGCTCGCCTAGGGCATGGATTTAAAAATAGAAAATAAGTTCTCCAGGCCTCCTAATTGAATATATACATTGAATATAGGATCCCTTAACATATTCATCCACCTTTTTATTTTCCCACGGTTGGATTCTATGGGGTAGCCTGAAACCAAAATTCTTCTAGAGTGTACCAGTAAACACTCTAAATCCTAAACAATTTTCTCAGAATATCAACTCAACTCTATTCTACTTGATAACTAAATGAAAATATCTTTTATCTACACCTAATTCATGGATCCAACACTAGATTCAGCCTTTCAATCTATTAACACACCATTAACATTCAAACAAGTCGACTGTACTGTAAAACCAAAACACTCTGCTTTCATTCACTTCAAAAACTTGCATACAATATCCTCTACCCCGGGAAATGAGACAAAAAGTATCTTAAGATGCCTATCCCATGTTTATTTAGGCCTTCAACATTGATTTCCCACTCCTATAATGAAGGGAATCCAAAGTTCTCGAGTTGCATGCAACATTTGCAAAAATTGCAAATGTTGTCATGACAACTTTTGAGCATCTTTTGCATTTATGATGACAACTAAATTTTAGGACCTCTAACCCATATAACTCAATGAATTAACATCATTAAGTCCTTTTTAGGCACTTTTCACACTTTTCTTAGGTATAGGACACATTTAGACCATATTTCCCATTGTAGGCCTATCCTAAGGACTAATAACTTGAAAACAACCTAACCTAGACTAGATTGGATTTAGCACTAACTACTAATCCATCTAGTCACACACACAAAAATACCTTCTAAGGTCAAATTAAAAACATACTAACTTGGCTAGAGTCAGTTACAAGCCAAAATTGACTAAGGCTTTAGGGATAGCCTAGGTTCTCCTGCACCATCCTCCCCAAATGAAAGGACCTCAATCCATCCTTGGATTGAGTAAGTTGGGATCAATGCCCAAATTTTTGAGCTCTGGCTCCTTTATCGAAGTTGTATCTGAATCCATTTGTCCATGCCACTTCACCAAGTGTTCTTTGTATTCCTTCTTTCTTGTTTTCTTGTAGACTCTGGAATCCAGTATGTGTTCTACCGTATTGATTGGTGTAGATGGAAAATTGAGTTCCTCCACCTCCTGTATGAATTCAGTTAAACTCTGATCTAGATCTGGGATTGGGCCTTTTTACAAGATTAAGTCTGCTACATTAAACACCAGAGATAAACCCATATCCTCTAGAAGTTCCACCTTGTATGCATTTGTGCCATATCTGGCCGGTATATTACATGGGCCAATTCTTCTCATCTGAAGCTTATGTGGAATTCCATTCTATAAAATTTCTTTGTTGAGGTGTACCATCACCGAATCCCATTTGTAATTGGACATCTCTTTTCCTCTCATCCACTTTGGTCTTTTTTTTCTCTATATTTTCAATGAGTGTCTTCCTCACTATTTCATGTACTTCTTGCATAGAATGTGCAAATTCATCTACATAGACACTTACCTTGGCTCCATCCTTTAGATCTCTAAGCTCAAATATGCCTCTTGGGTGAAGGCCATAAACTATCTCAAAATGACTCTTACCAGTAGTCCTATTCACTGTCATTATAAGCATACTCCGCTTGCCCAATGAATTGGTCCCAAAGTTGATCATACTCCTTAGTTAAAAATCTTAGGAGGTTACCAAGACTCCTATTGAATACCTCAATTTGGCCATCAGTCTGAGGATGGTATGTAGATCCAAAAGATAAGTTGGTCCCTAGCTTTTTCCATAGAGTCTTCTAGAAATGACTCATGAATTTGGTATCTCTATCTGATACTATGATCAATGGTAAGCCATGTATTCTGACTACCTCCTTGAAGAATAGGTGATCTATCTGACTAGAATCATGGATCCCCTTACAAGGTACAAAGTGTTCCATCTTACTAAATCTTTCCACAATAAGATAAATTCTATCCATCCCCTACTTTGTCTTGGGCAATCCCACTACAAAATCCATGCTCAAACATTCCCATGGTCTGTTTGGGATAGGGAGAGGCTGGTAAAGGCCTACATTAGAAGATGTACCTTTTGCCTTTTGACAGATAACACAACTTTCTACATACTTCTTAATGTCCAAATTCATCTTGGGCCAAAAATCGAATCTCTGAACTAAATCTTGGGTCTTATCACTAGTAGAATTTGGGCAATAAATGACCAAGTGACTAAAACTTTTAGTCACGTGACTAAAATTTTTAGTCACATGACTAAAACTGATCATGTTCTACCCATGTTTTGCAATTCACAAATATAAATGACTAAATAAATGACCAATTTGGTCATCGGGTAAAATCACTACTACAATGACTAAATAAATGACCAATTTAGTCATCGGGTAAAATGACTAAATAAATGACCAAATTGGTCATCGAGTAAAATGACCAATTTGGTCATCGGGCAAAATGACCAAATATTTCAGTTTAGGTACCTAAAATGAACCTCA
>MU217305.1:20937-33475 GCA_018584345.1 Thuja plicata | reverse complement strand
AAGGTCCTTTCCACAATGTTTCAAATTTTTTGTGCATGCCTTTGGGTGCCCTACGCTTGTCCAATAACAACACCATGTCTCCCACCATAAATTTCTAGGGTCTTCTCTTTTGGTCAAACAAGTTCTTCACACGCATTTGGTGTTGTGTGATGTGATCAACTATTTTTTCCCTTTCTTCTTCCAGTTTGTTCAGGTACATAATCTTTTTTTCTAAACCATCTTTGTACATGCCATCCTCTACTGTTGTTCTCAGTTTGCATGTTGCTAACTCCAATGGTAATGGAAGACTGGCTTCTACCCTATAAACAAGTTCAAAAGGAGATACACCAATGGCTCTTTTGGGAGTCACTCTATCCGCCCAGAGGGCTTCATAGATTTTCTTATGCCAGGTTCTCTAGTTATATGCCACGAGATTTTTCATGATGTTTACCACATTTTTATTGTTGGACTCAACTTTACCATTCCCTTGAGGGAAGTAATCAGATGAATGACTAATCATGATGCCATACTCAAAGAAAAATTTAGTAATTTCTTGAGAGGAAAATTATGTGGTATTATCCATAACTAACTTAACAGGCACACCAAATCTTGCCAGAATGTTTTCTTTGATAAACTCACATACCACCTCTTAAGTAGTTCTCTTGGTTGCTTTTGCCTCCACCCATTTGGTGAAGTAGTCAGTCACAGTGATTATGTAGGTATGACCTATGCTAGACATGGGATTTATAGGACCAATAAAATCAAGACCCCACTGCTGAAAAGGACCCTCAATTACCACTGGTCTTAAGGGTAGTGCTACTAACTGAGGCCTTTCAGTCAAAATTTTGCATTTTTCACATCTCACTACCCAATTGTAACCATCTCTAAAAATCCATGGCTTTTAATAACACTGTCTCAAAATATTGAATGTAGTGACTGATGAGGAGAAGTTTCACCCACAGGATTCATCACGAAATGCTTCTAATAGCTTCTCTTGTTGTTGTCTGTTGACACATCATTGGAAAGTTACATCTATAGATCTCTTATATAGTCTGTCCTCCCAAATTACATATTTAGAAGCTTTCAATTTCAGATCTCTTCTTTTCTTCAAAGTTAACCCCTCAGGGCATTCACCATATGTCAAGAAATACACAATATTTTCAAACCAAGGGTCTTGCATACTTACCGCCAAAACCAAATACGTAGCTTCTGGATCTTTGTCTGCTTGGTTTCTCGCCATTGCCTTGCATAGTGCATTCCCTCTCACCAACTTGGTGGACTTGATCTGTATGTCATATTATTGGGTTTTAGCCACCCATGCTCCTCTGTTGTTACATCCTACATCCTATTGAGTCAATATGCTTTTTACTACAATATTAGGCACGTATACCAGAGAATGAGAGTGTAAAATGTAGAACGTGAAATTATTTAAAGCTTTTACAACTACAAAAGAATGCTTTTCAGTCTAAGAGTAGCTCAGTTCATGATTTTTCAGAGGTGTGCTCATAAAATAAATGGGAGCTTGAATTCCCTCCTTGTTCTCCTGCATTAGGATGACTGCTAGAGTATGTTCAGAAGAATAACAATAGATTATGAAATCTTTCTTATAATCTGGGTGACATAACATAGGAGCATTGGCTATGGTGTCCTTTATGCTTTTGAAATCTTTTTTACCAGGGTCATTCCACTTGAAACTCACATTTCCCTTCATCATGTCCACTATGCATTTGGTAATCTCAGAAAAATCTGGAACGAATCTCTTGAGAAAGTTTACCTGGCTAAAAAATGATTTCACTCTAGTTTTGTTCATAGGTAGACTCAATTGTTGGATTTATCTTACCATTTATTGGTCAATCCTTATGCCTTCTTGGGAAATAATGTGACCTAATAACTTCCCTTTAGTCACGTAGAAGATTGAATTCTTGGGTTTTAATAAAATTCTATCTTCTCTACACCTTTGCAATACTCTTCTTAAATCATTTATGCGATCTACTCTTTTCTTATAAAATACAGTAAGATCATCCAGGTACATACCAATGATTTTTTTCTTCATATCACTGAATGAAATGTCCATACCTCTCTGAAAGGTGGCTCTAACATTGATTAACCTGAATGGCATTCTATGAAATGCAAAGGTGCCCCATGGAGTAGCGAAGGCCGTTTTATGTTGGTCTGCTTTCTCAACTTCAATCTTGTTATACCTTGAGAAGCCATCTAACATGGACATCATTTCAGCTCTGGCCATGATCTACAAGAGATGATCCATGTTGGCAAGTGCATAATTGTCTTTCAAGGAAGATTTATTAAGGTTTCTAAAGTCAACATAGATTCTTATTTCTCCATTCTTCTTCCTCACAGGCACTATATTCGCTACCCAGGTAGAATGATGGATAGGGTATATGATCCTTGGTTTGAGCATTTTTTCAACCTCCTAGAATATGGCATCAGTGACTTTGGGGTTACAATTCCTTTGTTTCAATCTGAATGGAGTTGCTTCAGGTTTTAAGGGAATATGGTGTTTGAATTTCCCGTTCATAAAACTTTTTCAAATCTTCATAAGTCCATGAAAAAACATCTGGGTATTATAGGAAGAGTTTCCTAGCCTCTTTCCTCTCCTCTTTAGTACAACATTTCCTGATATTGATCATCTTGGGATTCTTCTCAGTTCCTATGTTCATTCCCTCATATTCGCCAGTGGCAAGACCTCTCTTGTTTCTCTTCTTCTTAACAAAGGTGTCATGCCTATTGAAAAGCTTCTCAAGAGTGACCAAATGGGTAGGAATGATATTACCTTACAACTAGATGACATCTGACTTATCCTTCTTTTTCTTGTCCTGACAGTATCCTTTAGTTTTGTTAGGAACATCTTTGTGGAAGTCACCACCACTCTCCAGAAAGAGAAGGAGATTCTTGTCATCTTCGAGCACTTGCCAATATTCTACATTATTGGGCACAGATGGTCAATATACAACCTCCACTTGATACTTCTTGTATTTGAGTTATGAGTGAGGGAGGAGTAGTGAGGCTGACACTGCCAAGGAGTCTACCTTGGAATTTAATTCCCTCAGCACAGATTCAATAGATAATGCATCTAGTGCTTCTATTTTATCCCATACTCTGTTCCTGTAGTTTTTTAATCTATGATTTTTTTAAGAGTATTGATTCTTGACTTGATGCACCATTAGCTCAGCATGACCATAAGCTTTCAATATCTTCACACCCTTTTCCTTTGCAGCAATAATCCCTAACAGGAGGGATTCATACTTGACAGTATTGTTGGTGTTCCCAAACTCCAATTTATAAGCCATGGGCTCACATACTTCATCTAGTGATATTAAGACCACACCTGCACTAGATCCTGACTATACACAATTGCCATCAAATTCAAGAGTCCAGACCTATGGTGGCATTTCTTCAGTAGAAAACTGCTTTTCTTCTTCTCCAGGATCCATTTCCTCATCATGATCATTAGTGAACAACATATAGTTACCAAATTCCAACTCTTGATACAGTATTTGGGCTTTAGGGTCATCAGATTTCAGCACCGTGAACTTAGCTTTCTCCTCTAGGACCAGTTTTATCTTTTTTTTGCCCACTGGGATTAAAGCTTGGGACTAATCCAGCTTTATCTCCCCTCCAAGGTCTCTACAAAAACTCCTTCTTAACAATAAACCATAACTTGCGGGTATATCAGCGACAAGGATTATTAACAACATTTTATTCTTAGGGTGTGCTGCCAGGGCCACTTGAGCGTCTTTAATCTGGCTGACCGGGGGTACTTTCTTAGAATCCATAGAGTAACATCTACCATGGGATTTAGTGAGAGTACGTCCTAAAGAATTACATTATCTGAGGCTCTGGAGTCTATTATGCAATTTCTTAACTTGCAACCATTGATATATAATGACACATAGAATGGGTTAGGTTTTTGGGCTGGGGAAGTAGCCAAAATAGAAGGTTCCCCTTGCTTATTTGGTTCCACAAATATAGACTCATTTTCTATGGTAGTCATGACATTTTGGTTTAACTTTGGATTCCCTTCCTTATAGTAATCTACTAGCTTTTGTAGTTCCATGGGATTAGACTTAAGATAGTCTATAGGAGAAATCTGAATTCTAGAATCTCTACAGAATTGAATAATATTAAAAGAGCCTTGCTCCTTACCTAGCTATAGAATTCTCACTCCTTGATTGGCCTCCTTAGAATAGGAGGTAGATGCCTCATTATTTTTAAGTGGGGGTGTCAAAGTAGGGCTTTTATTCTTCTGAATCTAGGTCAAGACTGTATAAGAGGTCTTGTCTATGGTAGCGTAACATGTTGCTTCTTGTTCTGAATCTGATTCATACTCTAAATATAAGTTTTTAGAGTCACCATGTGAGTATGAATCTGGTTCAGCTCCAAACACTCCAGAATTCCACTCGTCAGTCTGATGCATTTTCCAAGCATGAGCTACATTGGGGCATCTCTCTCCATCATGATATGTAGTTAGGTGAAAGGAACACAAGTTTCCTCTTTTAGGAGGAGATTCTATAGCTAGCCTTTGTGGTGGAGCGGTTAACTGTAACACCTTTCCATTAGAATTATTCCCCTCATTTTTTCTCTCAGGCTACTCCTGAAAGTTTCGCTGCTAAATATTATTAAATCTGGGAAGTTGCCTCTTGAAGGAAATGAATTCATTGGACAATTTTTGAATCATCTCATCTGATGATGTAGTATTACAGCTACTGGCTCTAGATTGTATCTCTCTTTTCCATTTCCCAGATGAAATCATATGGTCTTCAAGTTCTACAATATTTCTTTGTGTGGCATCCAAATCCACGGGGTTCACTCTTCTTAGATCATAATTGATGTCCAGTGGCATAGCACTTATGAAGAATGTTTTCAAATTTCCTGTCGTAGGCCTGTCAGCTGTTGGAATATGATTTACAAGCTTATTAAATTTAGCTATAAAATCCCTCATACTAATAGAAGGTTCTCTCTTGATAGAAGTTAATTGCATCAATAGGGCATGCTCGTCTCAAGCAGTTTTAAACCTTCCTTCAAAGGCAGTTCTCATGGAGGCCCAATCTAAGATAGAAGAATTAGGTAAGTGGTGAAACCAATTGAAAACACCCTCGACAAGGGTCTCAACAAATAATCTGATGGCCACATCCCCTTCTCATACTGCTAGGATATTAACTAAAGAAAAGATGGCAGTAATGTGCTCGTCAGTAGATACTTTTTCGTCTCCAAAAAATTTAGGAAAGTTCTTTCTAGAACCTGAAGGAAGAGGATTCTATGTTTCTAATTGTAGTGGTCTGACTGCTGCAGCCCAAGGAAGTGCCATAACTACTAGAGGTAGATAGGGTGTTAGGTTGACAATAGGAGGGGCAACTACTCTGTGCAATGTTAATTGTTGACAAGTAGTAGGCAAAAGAGATGATTGTTAAGGAGGTGAAGCAGGCCTACTTTTGCTCTTAATATTTTTGTTCTTCTGACGGGGTACTTCAAGTAGAGAAAAATCTAGGTTTACAAGTCTCTCAAAAATTGGGTCTATGTAACCTTCCTTCTTTGCACTCCTAAGAAGCCTCTTGGGCTCCAGGGTTCCATCTAGCCTTCTAGCCTGGCTTCATGCTCGGCTTGACGTAGTGCCCTTATTATGTCTCTCCTTCTGATGGCCCTTTCAAGTGCTTCTACTCTAGCTTCTTCTTCTTCGAGCACTTGACTAGCATTTCTATAATGCTCTGTGTCTCTTCTATATCTCTGGACAAAAGTGTTCAATGAGGAGATGAGATCTTCTTGATCATCTTGGAATCCAAGATTCAGTTGGAGCATAGGAATTATGTTTTCATCGGGAAGCACAATCTTTCTCCATGATATGCTTCTGGTACAATGAATGTTTGACTCCCTAGTATAGTCACCAAAAATCTATTGGTAAACAGATTGCTCTTCTTTTCTATAACTCTAAAATACCCAAATATTGAAGAAGCAATTGAATACAATAGTTGGGAAATGGTAATTGCAAACTAATTTCCCTCTAAATTTAAAGGTACAAATCCCTTATATGAATATTTTTAGTGAATTTTAATCTTTCCTAATCTAACAAGGGTATTTTCTTGACCCAAGAATAGAAGAGGTAAACCAACCTAAACCTAGACAGGAAATAGCTCAGGCAGGATAAATTCAATTCTAAATTTGGCCAATTTTGAGATTTCATCAATCAGATTGAACCCCAAAATTGGTAATGCTTGAACAACTATTGAAAATGCAAATGCAAGACTAAAGATTAAATATGAAATGATAATGAATCGATCTATATCATATAAATGTTTCCCAAACTTAGGATAACAATAGATTTTCCCCCTATTTAACTGTATGAAATCATAATACAGAACTCTGGTTCGAATGCAGATTGCAAATATAACTTGAAAGAAACATTTGAATTCACTAGAAAAATAAATGTAATGCAATGTAATAGTTAAAACAATGGCATTTAGACACACAATTGACTCTACAAAATGCAATCCTTCACACCAAAATTTAGCCAACTTTTGTATTAACTTTTAGTATAGTACATATAGAGTTTGAGTCTTGACCATTTCAAAAAGAGTAACCAAAATGGTTCAACTTATTTTAAGTAGGAATGATAAACGAAGGTTTATCCATTACAATATCATCAAAATTTGGTACAAAGGGGGAATCTATCTAAGTTTTAGTTTCATTATGTTTGCCTAATTTAGCCCTATAGGCAGTGACAGCTATAATAAATAGGATGAGCTCTTTGTGCCTTTTAATATGAACATTGGTATATCGGATGAGCCACCTAGAATGCTCCTTGGCCAGGCTCTTAACTGAATCTATTCGATCCTTCAATTCTTCCATGGCTTTATAGATACACCCACTCAACTACTGGAGTTTTGGCACCTTGTCCAAATGGGTGGAAGACTACTCTTACAACTTATGCACATAATCAGAAAATGATTTTTGCTTATTAGCCAATCTGATCATTTCTTTGCCTTGTCCACTCGTCTATGACTCTGTGTGTAGACCTTGGAGAATCTTAAAGTCTTTACTATGTTCCTCCTTGATCTTAACATCTACTTGTTGCAACCCTATCTCAGCCAGAATGATCATCTCAATTTTAAACTCTAGACTTTGAACCCACTCGATTAGAGGTTCATCTCCTTTTTGTAGAATCTTGGCTTTCAATGCCTCTTTGGTCTTCATCTTTACTGCCACATGGAGTGTCACTATGTATTCTTAACACTCCACTCTCTTAGATGCGAGACTCTGCAAATTCTTCTCAATGTTGTTCCTTTCAGTTTCCAGTCTTAAGAGAGCATTACCCAGTTGCTTGACAACTACCAATACTTTAGATTTGAGTCTCTCAATCCATCCCTTGCTGATCTACGTGAAGTGCCTATCTTCTTGCAATTTGGATATTATGGCTTGATTCTCCATGGAATTGGGATCAAATGTGGTCTAAGTACTGGGAATACTAGCCACTGGGGTGACCAACTGCCAGATGAAATTAGTCAATTCATTGACTTTGGCCTTAAGCTATACCTTAGCCATTTTAAGTTCTTCCATATCTTCTTAAATCACTATATTAGTGGATTTCCACCAATCCACCTTGGTATCATGCCAAGCTAAACCCATGTCAAATGAGTGTAGTTCAAAATCTAAAGGGGTTAAATATTCAAACCTTCCCTCCTTCATGGGTTTCGCTACCTCCATAGTGAAGTGCCCAGTTTCTAGATCCTAGTCCAATGTGGACAGCGTCTTTACTTTCTTATCCTTTTCTGCAGTGGCACCAGGTTGCAAGGTTTGAGCTAAAGTATCTTTGCTGGGAGCTCCTTCTTCTACCCTCTTTCTTTTGTGCTCCAAAGTGTTCTCTATCCATGAATTGGCACTGGTGACCTCGGTGGCAAAGACCAACTCCTCTATACAGAGTTTCCTAATGATTGGAGGAGCAGAATTTGGTCTTGAAGCAAATGGTTTTATAGAGGTAGGGGAAGAAGACACCAATCTGATGACATTGGAGGTATCTTCACCCACCTCTAGTACAACAGGGGACTCTCACCTTGGGATTTCTTGGGTTGAAGTGTCAGGCGGTGTATCTACAGTGGGTGCTTTAGCTGATTTCTTAGGTCTTGCACCTTTGGTGGGTTCTTCTGTCAGCCCAATATCTAGAAGCGAGCCTTCTCCACATGTCTTCTTTGGTTGAACTTCTTTTTCAGGAGGTTCATCAACTCCCCCGGTTGGTTGAGATGTACCTTTGGTCATAGATTGGAGTATCACTGAATAAGTTGTTGCAATGTTTGAAGTATCTTTTGCCGGGGTCCTTTGAGTATGGGGCTTCCTTTCTAACCTCTTCCTTCTTCCTGTAGTCCATTCAACCCACTGCTTCATCCTTCTATAAATGCCACTCATTAGAGTCTACAAGCCACTGATGGCTTGATCTATCATGGGCTCAGAATTGATAGGAGTGAGCTTTATCTCTTCCAAATATGTGTCGTCATGCATGTGGTTGCCATCAATTTCTAGCCCCTCCACTGCTATGTTAACTTTGAACCTCTTAATTTTTTCAATAGTTAACCGGGCGTAGAATCTCTCTCTTATCTCCAAATCATCTCTGTAATTGGCCTAGTAGTGTTCAATATCATCTACATGATGGATAGTTTAGCTCATTTGTAGGTAGTCATGAGCATAATTAATAGGATCAAATTGCGGCCTCAAAAAATCATAGGTTTCTAATGAAAACCTCTTTGAGAATGTCTTTACAACATTCTTCACCTCAGACCAGGACTCACAATTTTAAGCTCTAATAGTCATGGGGAAGTTGTAGCCCTTCTTCTTAGCACCAACGCAGATCAAAATCACTTGGAGTGCTTGTCTCATCACCTCCACTAGCACAATCATATCAGTAGGATATCTGGGCAGCTTCAAAGGGAAGTCATCGAATCCTACAAGATGAATGTATGATAAATCTCTAAATTGAATGAAATAACATCCAAAATAGCTGAGAGAGAGAATCTCCTTTCTGGGCAACCTTGTAACTCCTTGCACAGCCTCATAGTAAATGCGTCATTAACTCAGAGGTAATTAGCATAACTATTATGCAATTGCAAAGAGGGGAAAAATTTGTAGCTCTTAACATTATCAGGAAATTCCTCTAATCTAGGAAGCCCTGGCCAAATTTGGATCGTGGCCAATTTATACATTAAAACTGCAGACAAATAAATTTTGTTTTGATCTTTAGCTCTGTCTAGGGTGTTGGCCAGATTTTTGCTTACCATAAATGCCTAATCAATAAAATGGTGCTGAGAACAGATTAACAGTACCAAGAAGAAATGATGTTCTACAAAATTGAGTGCCTCACTCTCACCTCTGATCCTGTGGAGTAGCACCAGGATGTCTATGATTTCCAACTTTAGGTTAGTGCCCTATAGTGTTTCTGGCAGCTTCCCTTTGGTGCTTCTAGGCTCTTGAAACCATGCATTCATTATCTCCTTCTTCCAAACTATCTTCTTTGCTATATATTCAGTCACCGCCTGATTGTATGTCATTTCTAAATACTCAGCTTTCTCTGGGATGTGAAGCGAGTTCTAAACTGATTCTCTATCAATAAAGAGCAACACAGTATCATTGGGCAAGAGGATTTACTTGGTATTTGGGTTGTATTGAGCTATACATTCTCGGATCAATTCGGGGGATTGACCAGCTACAGGAAAACTAGCAGCTTCAACTAATCTGCTCTACTTTAGTTTCTGAGTGATGGGATGCATCTGGTCCACTTTTAGCTTGTTCTGAAAGTTTTGCATATCAAAGAACTTCAGAGATGTGTCTGAGATCTTATACTAGTTGGAGGTGATGTCGTTCATTCTGTTGAATCCCATAAATTTGGAAGCCATGCTTTGAATGATTTGATTCGGGAATCAAGAATATCTCTCAGGAATGTAGGGGCAAAGAATAATCAATATCAGAGGCTTCAAATTCAAATAATTTGTCAGACAAATGGTAGCTCTTGTTTGCAACCTGAAACTAATTTCTAACTTTTGAATTCTTACTGTTTAACGGCTGACTTGCCACGCGACATGAATGAAAGGACCCAAGCATTAATGGAAAAGTCTGTTATGAAGTAAAATTACTTTATTTGGGTTAATTACTTTTCTCTTACGGGCCTCTAAGAAATGTATTTTCACTTTAGTAACTATAACAGTAACTTTCCTGAAGTAGTGGAAAATTACTTTTGCACTTCTTCTCTAGGTGGAGAAATGCTTTTTGAGTGCTCTCTGTTTGAAAATCCGACGAAAGAGAATTTTAGCCTATTGAGATGCTAAAATGATATTTGTTGATTTCATCAGCTTTCTTCATGCCTTGGGTCACTTATGAGATTGATTTCCCTTTGAAATCCTTCACTTTAATGGTTTGGCAGAAAGCATACCCTACAAGTTGAAACCCGCTTGTTGGAGTAGTGGAGAAGCCATTTTTTGCTTTTCTGCCAGCAAGCTTACATCTTAGATTTCTCTCCATTTAATCACTCCTTTCAGCCTGCGGAGATGTATTCTAAATGCAATAGTCCTTCTAAGCCCAAATCATCCACTTTAAAATTGTATTGACTGTTGAGACATCATGAAATAGTCATCTACGGAAAATGCACCCTGCTGGTGATTTTCTGCTAGTGGAGAAGCTCGAACCCAATTTTCTGCCATTGATGAAAAATGAATTATTCAAGCTACTGAGTTTAGAACCACAAACGATAAATGTTACAGATCTCCAAAATGTGACCTTTATCAGATTTGGGATCTTAAACCTACCTGATTAAGCACGACTTCAGCTATGAATTCCCCCATCTTGTAATGGAGAAGTGAAATTGGGAAAATTTGATAAAGGCCTCCTAACCTAAGGGGAAATCTAGACTTAGACTCCATAAATTCACAATACTTTGAAGATCACTACTACATACTAAACATCCACTTTTTTCTAAAGGTATGCAGACCAAAAGTGGGGCAACAACTGGCTCGGTCTGGGGACTTGGACATTCACATGTCCAAGCAAGGGACTCAAATCTCTGGTTTTGCAAAGCTCAATTAAAGACAACTCACAACAAAACTAAAGCAAGACATGGAAAGGGAAGCGAAAAGGAAGCCTAACTAGGAAATACAAAATAGGAACTAAACGTAACTATTGTACAATATAGGGGTTACTTGTTTTAAATTCAGATCTGATAGAGCTTCAAATCCTGACCATTATACGTTAGGGGTAGTATCTCACCATCTAGATATGTCAGTTTAAAAGAATTCTTCTCAAATGCTGATGGATCTTAAAAGGTCCTTTCCACAATGTTTCAAATTTTCCATGCATGCCTTTGGGTGCCCTGCACTTGTCCCATAAAAATACCATGTCTCCCACCATAAATTTCTGGGGTCTACTCATTTTTTCAAACAAGTTCTTCACACGCATTTGGTGCCATGTGATGTGATTAACCATTTTTTCCTTTTCTTCTTCCAATTTGTTCAGGTACAAAATCCTATTTTCTAAACCATCTTTGTACATGCCATCCTCTACTTCTATTCTCAGTTGGAAAGTTGCTAACTCCAATAGTAATGGTAGACTGGCTTCTACCCCGTAAGCAAGTTCAAAAGGAGATACACTAATGGCTCTTTCGGGAGTCACTCTATCCGCCCAGAGGGCTTCATAGATTTTCTTATGCCTGTTTCTCTGGTTATCTGCCATGAGATTTTTCATTATGTTTACCAAATTTTTATTTCTAGATTCAGCTTGACCATTCCCTTGAGGGAAGTAATCAGATGAATGACTGGTCATGATTCCATACTCAAAGAAAAATTCAGTAATTTCTTGAGAGGAAAATTATGTGACATTATCCATAACTAACTGTGAGACCTACTCTAGACTGTTATAGTTTACTACTTTGTTTTCATGATTTCAGTAGTTTATGCTTTCACATACTTGACTATCAGCGAGACTTTTCATACCTTGAGGATTGGTGGAATCCTATGTTACATATATATATATATATTCAGCACCTGATTTTGTAATCAGGATACTTTGGAGATGTTTATGTTCTGATTTAGTTCCAGATTATGTTGATGTCTTATATGGATTTAAATGCATGAATGTAAAATGATGAAATGGTTTAGGAAACCAATGCTAGGATATTTCAGTTCTAAATGCAATGTGGTTTATATGCTTACCTATGTTATTGACGTTATGTTCTGTTTCATATCATATGTTTTGGACCTACTGATGTGTGCATTGAGTGTGCAGGAAGAGTTGACCATGGATCTAATTCGGGGACCCAGTTCTGGAACCCATGTATAATACCTGTGTGTACTAAGGTCCTGTCTATATAAAGAGACATGGACCTTGTTGTTATGTGTTTATTTCATAAACGTGGTATTGCATGTTTGTTATTAATTTAGTAAATGTTCATGTTATCAAGTCATGTCTAATGTTTTAATTTCATGTGCCAAATTTGGCAAAGTGTTGTAATTTATTATGGACATGACTAGTAATGGGAAACCAAGGTAAGTCAAGGGTTAACTAAGGTCATCTT
>MU217298.1:95858-111279 GCA_018584345.1 Thuja plicata | reverse complement strand
GGTTAGAAGGATTGCATGGAAAGGGAAATAACTGAAAGCAAACTACCTACTAGGTGATGCACCGAATTTGACATGAAAACATAACACGCAGAGGATTAAGCCCTGGGTCAACTAACTGAATTGGAGGCAAAACACAAATCTCTTGTACAGGCATGCATAAATATTTCATAACAAGGTCATGATGAAACTAGTTAAGAGGAAAAGGCTTCACAGTTAACAGCTCAAACTAAGACACGAGTTACAACCTGCAAGCAAACATACTCTTCTGCAAGTAGATGCTACAAAGGGACATGATTAAGAGGAAATGAAATCTTTCGTAGTTAACCCATCTACCATCTACAACGCATACAAACAAGAAGAAAAGAGACAAGGCTGACACAATTCAATAAATTGGTTCCAAGAATTACAAATTTTGCATATTATCTCCCACAATGAGTTACGAATTCTCTTTGCCTCTGTCAGGAACTTAGAGAAAGTTACAAAACCTTAATCCAAAGGGAAGAAGAACTAGCAACAATGAGTCTTCAACTCATATTTATATATTTCAAAGCCAACTGCATCATTTAAGAGCAATAACTTCTGGATCGGATTTTGGCCTGTCCAGCCACCTTTCTAATTCTTCAAAAGTCTGCAAAAATGCAACTTGGTGACCCAAAAGTCATGCCCAAAGAATATCAAAATAATTACTCCTTCTCAGAAGTAGTCTTATCCCTCTAGAAGAGTTACGAAAGTCTCTGAAATGCAATAACTCTTCTGCAGACTTTGACCACTGCAATCTCTGATCTTTTTTTTTTTTTAAATCTGATCTTTCCATCTGTAAAAATATCTGATTTCCAGCGTCTGAGAATCATCTGATATTTTTCTTCCTCTGAAAAATTCTATTTGCTCTGAAAATCACATCTCTACTCCTTGACTATCTCACTTTTGCCTTCTGCAAGTGGGCGAGGAGTTTCCTTTAATCCTTATTTCATGTCTGTCGCCTGCTCGCCATCCTTTCATACTTTTCTTCTTGGTTCACGTGAGTGAGCGACGCTGCCTCTTTTTTCCTCAGTCGCAAGCTCGTGAGCTGATCCTTTATTTCACCTGAGTCTCTGCGACCGATCGCCTATGCGTCTTACTCCTCATCTGTTCCTTCATTGCACACTCGCGAGCTCCCTAAACTGGCTTTTGGATTTTGAGCGACTGCGTGACAATGTCTCCTCTTTCCTTAGTTGCCTACTTGCGAGCTGATCTGCCTTGATCCTTTTTTAACTAGCGACTGAGTGATGAATTTATGTTTTCTGCTTATCGCACACCTGCGAGCTGTCTTCTCTTTATCCTCACTGATCAGCGAGTGAGCGACGAGTCCTTTCTTTCCTCAGTCGCAAGATCGCGAGCTCTTTTTTATTCATCAAATTTGATCAGCGATCGAGCGACATCTTCTTTCCTTTGCTCATCACATACTCGCAAGCTGATCTCCCTTTCATGCTCCATGGTCTTGCGGAAAAATACCTTCGCAGGTAGAAACCCGCCACATGCAAAAAACTCTCTTTCGCCTTTGCGGAAAATCACCAGCGAAGGTAGAATTCCGCCACGGAGAATCAGAAATTCAATTCTCCACCTTGAGTCCTTTTGGTTTTCGGAAAATTTGAAAAGTGCTTCGAAAACCCATTGCGGGGTCCACCATAGTGCTTTTTCCTTTTCTGCCTTTTCGGAAAATGACCCGAGAAGGGCGAAACCCACCAGCCTTTACGAAAAAATACCTTTTCAGGTAGAATTCCGCCACATGTAAAAATTCTCTCTTTTCTCTTTAGCTTTGCGGAAAATGACTTGCAAGGTGCGAAACCCGCAAGCCTTTTGCGGAAAATTACCTTCTCAGGTAGAATTCCGCCAAGGAGAAACATAATTTCAATTCTCCGCAAGCCTTTGTCTAGGTACCGAAAATCGGTAAACAGGCACTTTTAGGAGGGATAAAGGGAAAAGACGGTCACATAGGGTAGACCAGGACAAATTACATAGGATGGAAAATTTGGGCAACAGTAATACCGGGAAAGCTGGCACAGGCCGTCCACCAGGGTGATACCACAATAGTGGGTTACACTTTTTGGCCTAAAGGGACATTGAAGTCTACATTTTGAGAAAAACTTTCACATTCGGATGCATATTATCGTTAAACTGTTTGAAATCAGAAGATGAAGTAAACTAGAGTCTTTTAGGATTTTCTGTTTAGATTCTAAATATATACTTTTTAATTTTTTTTTGAACTGATTTTAATGTTTTTTTTTTCTCCCACTAAAACGGCTATGTTGCTGAAAATGTCATTTTCAAAAAGGTACAATGACTTCGTACAACATAACTTTTTTTCTAAAATAGATATCAATGCGCTTCTTTCAAATTTGGTTTTGTAACATCCATACAGAGAGCATGCAATTGGTTTGATGATATTATCATGATTATTTCATATTTTACATGAACGTTGGAAGTAGAGCAAACCGTAATTGTGACATACGTTGACTGCGTAGCTGATAACTTGTTGTGTATTTATCAAAATTCAAATTTTTTTATTTGATAGAAAGAAGACTCAAAGCCGGAGGGCACTGTTATTTTTCAAATTTTTTTTCTCTTTTCTACTATTTTTCATTGAACGTCAAACCTAGAATTTTATATTGGATAAAAAACCTACATCCGATGCACGTCAAAATACATAGACCTAATTAATTCAAAATTTGTCAAATCTATATTCATTAGAAAGCTCATTTAGAGTACTTGTGTGAGGAAAATGGAGGTGTCCCTATTCTTCCATTTGAGCCCTGTGCTTGAGCCCTGAAGCCATGAAAACTATAGATTTCCGTTAGCCTCATTTTTGGGGGTTTCAATAGAAAGTACTTTCGATCGAAACTAATTAGTTTTGATGGAAAGTAATTTCTATCAAAAGTTCTTTCTTATTTTAACATGCATATGGGTCAAAATCCCACTAAAATCTTTACTAGCTTAGTTTCGATCGAAACTAAGCAAAAAAGTAGTTTCGATCGAAACTATGATTGTTTTGATCGAAACAATCAGGTACTTTCTATCGAAAGTACCTGACTAAATCCTCCCACCTCGTGGATTCATGAGGAATTTCTTCCTCCAAAAAAGCATAACCCACTATTGTGGGATCACCCACCAACCATTGAAATATCATAAAAGCCTGGTTTTTGGATTGTTAAGTCCTCCCTGATGTTAGCCAAGACTTTATCTAAATTTCCTAGGTATGATATTTTGAACAATCTTCTGCAGAGAATCCCCAGTGGGATTTTGTCAGTGCCTGCTTGGAGGGCTGAGGCTATGAACAATGCAGGGATATCAGAATTGACTCAGTGCTTATCTATATTTTTGATGCATTCTTTGCCTAAAAACTTGAGGACCGCCCTGATAGCAAGGTTATGAGGTGACAGGGTCACATTTTTTATCCTAATCCCTGAAATGGGTGTATCAAAGGCAATTTGGATCTTCGGGCCTCCAAGTTTTATGGGTGTTGACATTTTGATTTCTAGATCACAGGAGCCCACATCCCTACGACAACCCCTATAGGCTTAATATAGGGTGATTCTGAAGATATTTTAAGGCATACGAAGGGGAAGCGCCAACGGTCTTCTTTCTAAGGTTAGGAGATTTAAGGAATGGGAAAGGCCAATGCTCCTGTGATAGTTACAGCCAAGATTGTCTCAAAAAGTGTCAACTATGAATACTAGACAACTAGAGTGAGGAACCTATTTTTGTATTAATAATAGGCGAATGATTAAATACAATACAAGGTAAACCTATATGCTCGGTGAAAGGGTTTAATCTAAATAGATAATATAAAGATGTTAATTAATTCATATATAATAAAATATATATCTAAATATACATATGTGTAAATAAATATATATTTAGATATATATATTTATATATATATATATATTATGAAGATATACTACTAAATATATGCAACGAACCTAAAATATGTCATTATATCTATATAGATAATTAATCTCTATCTATCTAAGTATATGTTTATATATTTACCCTAAACAAAGAATATTAAGGGGTGAATAGAATTTAAAGGATGCATATATGGAATGATATTTATCCATATTAAAATTGAAATTATTTAACATATTAACACAGATATGTTCATAATCCCCAGAAGTCATAAAAACTATCCGGCTTCCATATTCCCACTATCTTATTCATAGTAAGTTTTGAGCACCAAAAAACCAGTAAGGGAAGTTATCTTTAAAAAGAAAGTTGGAGATTTTTAAGTCGCAACAAAGGATATAATCCAAAATTAAATATATATGGACAGACTAAATCATCATCTCAAAATAGTAGAACTAATACTTGCTTCCATTTATACGTAAATTCCAGCTGAAAATAACAACTAATCATAGTTGGAATAGATTATTTCCCTACTTCTAGGTTTAAAACAACTTTTTTTCAAACAATATCACACCTTTTCTAATCATCGCTCCTACATCTATTTCTACTATTCTTATTTTCCTAATTTATTTCCATAGAAATCATAATCAAAAAATTTAATCAAACCAAATTAGTATTGCAGAAAAGTAGGAATTATCTTAGACATTAATAATTCTCAAATTATATATGTGCCACCTTAACTATCGTAACATAGTATAATGTCTGGTACTTTGCATAAAATTATCCATAATAACCTCGTGTTATACTTACACTAAACTTCGACTATGACTATCTAAATTTCCCTTATTATAACAAAACACGGTTATCTACTATATACAGTCATTCTTAAGGCTTACCCCTTCCTTATTCTAGCCCTTATATAGTAAATCACAGTTCCACTCCCCCTCATTCTTTTTGATAACGATGATAGCAGCTTCTTCCTCCTCCTGAGCCTTTAGCATTTTTGAGCACTTCATCATAGATGGGGCAACGATGCGGAAATCCTTGAGTTCCATATCCTCCAGGATTTTTGGGATGTCGAAACCTTCCTCACGCCAATATTTTATTAGCCTATCTTTACCCAATTCTTTATTCAAGATATGGTAAAATAGAAAGTCCACATTCCTCTGCATCTCTGGCCAGTGAGCATCAAAGGCCTCCTCATCCTTAAAGATGAGCATTGGAACCCATTTGTTATTGGGGATTTCCCTCACTAAAGCCACATCCATTTGCATAGAAGATTCTGCAAACGGCACCAGAAGCTGGTTGTTGACACTATGCACCATATTATCCAACCCACCTAGAATGTCATCAACAAAGATTAACTTTGTTGCTTCCATAACCTCTTCTTTTTTGAAACCAATGAAGATAGCCAGGGCTAGAAAGATGCCAACAATATTGCCGTTGGTTCTGTAAGTAAAGTTATTATCAAAGTAATCTTTTCCAATACTCTTCTCAAGCGCCCTTCTTGTAGCCTCTGGTATAGGCTTGAGAATTTTGTTCCATCTTTCAGGTTTGATGGCACCTCTAAACACCATAGCCCGATTGTCGCTCAGCTGGAAAGTTATAAGCCTGGACTCCATTTGCAGAGAATTAACCTTCCCAAGGAATTACTTTGTTACTATTGATACTTTGAAGTGCCCAACTCAAGATATAATAAAGGTTACTGATTTCTTCTTCCAAACGCTACCATGTCCTATGTCAATCCCAAAGCACAAGTTGGCTTGGCATAATACCTCATAATTACCATAAAGCTGACAAGTGGTTTAAAATTTAGCGAAGGTAGCCTTTTAGATTGTATTAATCTTTCAAATGTGCTAGCTTCATCATTCCAAATCAAAGGAAGAGGTGGCTCTAAGATGTGTTCATGAGATAATAAATGCCAAGATACTCCAATGATGCGGTGATGAGGTATGCGTCTTGTATGAGATCATAATTTAGTTAGCCATAAGCTTTTTGTCTATAAATTTGGATTTACATCTTTTTAGGGAGCTCTATCTTCTTAGTCAGGTTAGAGGCTATTAATTCCAAATTTATATTGGTATCCAAGGCGTTACTTAGAAGTGAAGATCCTATTAACTTCCCATAAAGGAGAGACCATATCTAAATCTAGATTTTAGTATGGGTAGTGTTATGATAAGAAATGTTTGATTACTGTATATCCTAATGCTATAAATAAATCTTCTTGTGACTTGGGATAAACACAGAGCCTGATACCGAGTGTACAAGAGAGGGGAGAAACATCTGAGGATAAAGATATGTATATACACATGTACCTAACTACATTCCTACATAAGCACACATATACACATATATGATCAAATTACTTGCTCATATGTACATACATATATACCTATATGTTAATGTACCTACATATTTACATATATACATATGTTTATAGCAGACTAGGGGGCTTACTTAATCCGTGATAGGTTAATGGAATGGTAAGAACTTGTTAGGTGAGGCTTAACATTGACACCTCAAATGAGGTTTAATTAAAGATTTTTGATGGAGGAGTATTAAGTGATTTATATTGATTAATATGTTATATTGGAAATTTCTTTAAATTTAATCTTTAGATAAGTTAATTATAATACCCTAACCCATTTTGATGATATCTACTTAAGGATTCTGATTTTTGGTGGTGGCACCACCGGAGGGATGATCAATCCATCTGCTCCTAGATTGGCTAATTTATTTGCCCTAGTATTACCTTCCCTATAAATATGGTTAATTGTGATATTGGAGAACTCTTTACTTAGCTTAGTAGCTTCAGAGAGAAGAGCATTTAATCTCCAGTTAGGGGTAGAGCCTTTCCTAAGGGCATTGATAATAATAGCTGAATCCCCTTCAATTTCCAGATTTTTTATTTCTAAATCCTTACATATTTTTAGTCCTGTTGAGAGTGCAAGTAGTTCCGCATAATTATTGGTCACATGACCAATAGGGGAGGGAAATCCTACTATCTCATAACCTTTATTGGTATGGATCCACCAATGCTAGAAATGCCTGGGTTGCCTCTTGATGCACCATCAAAGTTCAATTTGAACCATCCATGGCATGGCAATGTCCATACGCACTCTGCCCTTCTAGATTTGGCTAAATTTTCCCCAGGACCATAAAAAGGTGGGAGGATGAGGCCAACCCTTTTTTCCCTGATTTCCTCATCCCATCGATACATCTTTGCTTCTCTTTTTTGTTGGTTTCTACTTTTATTAGTTGTGAATTCAATTATACTTGTTTCTATTTTATTGATCAATTGATGTACCTTCAATTTTTCATCCCTGAATATTCTTCAATTGTGCTCTTTCCAAAGTTCCCAAATTATGATTGAAGGAGCAGTGATCCATAAATTTGCATAAATGCTTCCTTTCTTTAATTCAGGCCAAGATTGAAGCAACCCAAGAATGGAATTAGGGAGGGCAGATTGCCAACCCAAGCTATCACCTAACCATGTCCAACATTGATATGAGATTTTACATGAAAGTAAGATATGGTTAAGATCCTCCTCCTCTTGTTTGCATAGAGGGAATCTGCTAGGACCTTCATATCCCATTTTCTTAAATCTATCAGCTGTGAGTAACCTTTGATGCATGGAAAGCCAAGTACAAAGTCCAGCTTTAGGTAGACAAAATTTATTCGAGCAAAGATTTATAGGTATGTTAGTTTTTGGTCTGATTTTTTTGCTTCTAATTATTTTATAGCCATCTATAGAATTATATTCCCCATCCTTAGCCCCATCCCAAACCAGGATGTCTTTGTTTCTAGTAATAACCACTCTTCTCTTGGTTAGAGTCTCCGAAAGGAGACCAGCTTTAGCTGCGGGTAGATTGTAGAATGAAAAATCTTTCTATTCCCAACCCAAGCCCTCAGGTGATTCTTTAATATAATATTTGACATAAAGGCCCATCGAAGTTTCAATAATGTTCTTAGAGCGAGTGAAGTGAGGTTTATCCAGAACATCAAAACCTCCCCAAAAATCAACCCAAAAGAGAGCATTTTCTCCTGTCCCTAAATTCCAAGTTAGTTTCCTAGAAATGATATCGCAGCATTCTAACATAAAATTCCAAATACGGGAGCCTCTTGGTGGGTTCCTTTCTCTGAAGATGTTATTTGGATTGTTCTCTGTTAAATATTTAGATATAAGAATTTGAGCCCACTTAGCCTGAGGATTATTGTAAAGGCACCAGACTAATTTGGCACCTAAGGCTTTTCCTTGATCTCCAATATTTCTAATCCCTGCTTCCCCTTCCTCTTTCGGAAAACAAACTTTGTCCCAGACAATCAGTGGGTATTTCTTATCATCTCCCGTTCCTTTCCAAATGAATTTTCTTAAATGTTTATTTAATTATTCTTTTTTGTTAGCAGGAAGGTTAATGCATGCTAATTGGTAGATTGGCATAGATGCAAGGACTAATTTAACCATTGTGGCTCTCCCAGTAGAGGAAATCCATTTACCCTTCCAGGAAATCATCTTTTATTTTTTATTTTTTCTATAGTTGGATTCCAAAGAGAAGCCGTTCTAGTTCCCTTATCTAAAGGTAATCCCAAATATTTACAAGGGAGAGTTCCTAGGTTAAAGTTTAAAATGCTGCAAATTTGAAACAAAATATTGCTTGTGGTATTGAAGAAAAATACTTCAGATTTGTTTCCATTGATTTCCTACCTAGAAGCAGTAGTGTAAGAGTCTAGGATAGATTTTTACAAAATAGCCTCATTAACTTCACTGGCCCCATAAAGCATGGTATCATCCACAAATTATTGATGAGTAGTTGGTACCAAATTGTTGGAAATTGTGATGCCTTTGAGATTACCATCAAGATACTGAGATTTTATAGCTCTCCCCAAGGCCTCAGCCATGATGGTAAAGAGATATGGGGATATAGGATCACCTTGTCCGATCCCTCTAGAAATCCCAAAAAATCCCTCCAGAGTACCATTAATCAAGACCGAGATCTTAGGGGTTGATATACATTCAAATATTAGGTTGATCCAGCTTTTCACAAATCCAAAGGCTTCAAGGCATTTGCAAAGAAATCTCCAATCCACTTTATCATACGCCTTCCTAATAACCAATTTAATTAACATGCTGGGAGACTTATTATTTTGGATCGAGTGAATAGGTTCTTGAGCTATTACGACTCCATCATAAATTGATCTGTCGGGGACAAAACCAATTTGTTCCTCGCTAATTAGAAGGGGTACACATTTTTGGAGCCTTGATGTTAAGGTTTTAGAAAGAAGTTTATATAAGGTATTACAAAGCGCAATTGGTCTAAAGTCATTAAGACTTTCTGGTTTATCCTTTTTAGGGATAAGAGTTAGGAATGTGTTATTAACTTCTTTCAGGATATTCCCTGAGTTTCTGACACCTTCAAGTGCTTGTGTAACTTCTTCTCCTATAAAATCCCAACATTTTTGAAAGAAAGCAGCTGGGAAGCCATCTGGACCTAGCGATTTATCAGGGTTCATTCGCATTAAGGTGTCCTTGACTTCATTAATTATGAATTTTTCCTAATAACATCTTGTTGAATTGGGGTGTTACAACTTTTGGGATATGCTTCAGCATCTTGTTTTTATCACATAGATTAGAGGAACCAGTGTTATTTAGTACATCTTTAAAATTTCTTATTGTTTCCTCCATTATGTCTGAAGGTTGTTGGAGGACACACCCTTCATCTATCTTAATCTTTTTAATTCTATTTGTGACTATCCTCTTTTTAGTGCTATTATGGAAGAATTTAGTGTTCCTGTCACCTGCCTCTAGCCAGGATTCTCTAGATTTTTGTTTCCAGAAGATCTCTTCTTTAGAAAATATGTCTTCATATTCGGATAAAAGGGATTTATATCTAAGGAATAAAGCCTCATCCATTCCAGACCTAAACACCTGTGTGTTAACCTCCTTCAATTTTTCTTCAACATCTAACTTTTTTTGAAAAATGTTACCAAATTTTTCCGAATTCCATTCTAACAATTTTCTCTTAATAATCTTAAGTTTGCTAACTACTATATACATTTTTGAGCCTGAAACCTGAGCTTCTTCCCACCACTGTTTAATGAGGCCGAGGATATTCTCATCATGAAGCCACATCTGTTCAAATTTAAAGGGGTAGTTCCTTGGCCTAGAGTTAGAGACAATATGTAACTGAATAGGGTAGTGATTTGAACCTGAAATGGGAAGTATTTCGGCATTGAAGGTTACATCAACATTAGTCAAGCTCCCATAAATATAGAATCTGTCCAAATTTTCTACAATATTACAAAAAAAATTCTTTCTATTGTTCCATTTAAAGGCACTATCTTTTGTATGTAATTCCAGAAGGGAGTTTCTAGTGATCCAATCATTAAAGAGATTTGCAGCTTGCGGTAATTTAGAGTTGCCTCCTTTCTTCTCAGAAAGATTAGTGATAGTATTAAAATCATCACCAATCAGGCAGAGTTGATTTGGATTAGAACCAAGGAAGGACTGAATCTCTAACCAGACTTGGAGTTTATCCTTTATTTGTGCAGGGCCATATACATTAATAAGGTTATAAACTAGGTTATTTCTAAAGTTCCTTACCTGACCAACCATCCAATTTTGATGTTTCTCTAAAATGTTGAAGGAAATAGATTTAGGGTCCCATATAATGGCTAGACCACCAGAGGCCCCTAAAGCATGAGATTCCTCTAGGAGCCTAACCCCTAGTTTCTTTTTGAAATTGAGAGCTTCCTCTCTACCCATCTTAGTTTCTTGTATTAGTACTATCTCTACCTTAGTACTATTGATGCAACGGTGGAGGATCTGCTGCTTGTTAGGGGCATTAAGGCCCCTAACATTCCATGAAAGGACAATCATATCTCCTTGGGAAGGCACTGCCCCTTCCTAGCATTAAAGAGAGACGTAATTTTGACCTGACCCTAAGCTTCACCATCTCTACTTCTTAGTTCACCATTCGATTTCCTACCTCTTCTTTTTAAGGTTCATCCACAGTCAGGGGTATCCTTACTTGTCTGTGTAAAAGAAATACCGTAAGACTCAGGATTAATGGTTTCTAGGTTATCGATATCCACTAGAATGTTAGTTGTATCATTAACATCCTCTAAGAAAGTACTCTCAATACCCTTAATAAGAAGAGACCTTTGCAAGAGCAATTCATCCTTATCACAAATTTCATCTAAAAACTTATCTATCAGCTCGTCCGGGAGAGAGTCACCCACATAGTCAATGATAATCTTAACTTCATCTTCTATATGGGTGTCGGTCATAGGAGTAGAAATTTGTTCTTCCTGGTTTAAAGGGGTTGTTTTGGATGACCTATTGAAAATTCCTTTTGGATGGGCCATATCGTCAAGGTTTGCTATTTGTACCAAAAAAGTGAAATCAGAGGGGATTATGTTACTAGGTACATTGGTCGAAGGGGAAACAAAGGGGGCAAGGTCTGCAGAAACCCCCGGGCTTTGCCCAGGAATATAAGGGCAAGCCTACCTATCTTTTTTACTGGTTTAGATAAGGGGACCTCAAATAGATTAATGGGATCCCTCTCCAACCAATTCTTGGTGTTATCTAAAATTAGGTCACTGGTTTGAGTTTTACTATCATAATCTATCATGGGCTGATGGGAAGACGAGGAAACCCTTTTGACCTATAAATCTAAGTTTGGCAAGGAAGAGGCACTATTTTTTCCTTAGGTATTTTCATTGTTACAACACCTATTTTCTGAAATCTGATCTTGACTCCCATTCCCTAGCAAATTACTTCCCAAGTTTAATCTATTAGAGGAAACAAAAAAACTCATGCAATCCTTTCCTGAAGATATATCAGTACCAGGTTCTGTTTGCAAAAGGGGTTGCAAAAAAAGATGAGGGGACATGAAGGATACAACGGGTTGAGTTTTGGGTGTTAGAGGAGTGGTAGGAATGCTATCAGGTCCGCTAGAGCCAGAACAAAGCAAATCTGCTTCCAATGGTATGACATTGAGGGCTCCATTGTTTTGAACAGGGTTATTAATAATCGGGGTAGGAGTCTTAGGAAATAAAGATGAAATAATAAAGCCACCTTTTTGAAAAAAGGATACATTGAGTTCGCAGGGTTTACTGAGATCAAAAGGGACAAGTTCATAACCAGGATGATTCCACAACAAGATCTCAGCGGGTTCCTGATCAACAACTAGGTCATCCAGAAAATTATCCAAGATGACAGGATTTATTCTATGATTTAGTGTTTTTCCTTTGATTTCTATAGGTTTTAGAATTTTAGTAGAAAGGTTCATCCTTACAATGATTACTTTATCTACCTCTAAGATATTTTTGTCAATGAAACCTACGAATCTTCCATAGAGGTTACCAATTTTCCTTATCAATTTATCGTTTAAGAATTCAACAGGCATATTCTTTAGCATAAAAAGTTTTTCCACTTGGAAATCAGATAATTTACTAGGATCAAAAAGTGGGGACCAATCAAAAACAAACAAATCTATGCCTTTAAATCTAGGGCATCTTGTCTTGAGAAGTTTATTTTTGAGATCTAAATTATTACAGTCTATATAGATAAAATTTTCTGGAAAGAGGACTATACTTACCTTATATTCCAGTTCTTTTTTAAACCATAGCGCAATGTATTTTGAGGAATATCCCACTCCATTCCACCTACAAAAAATTCCAAAGGACGCACATGATTCTTGTGTTTTTTCAATCAAACCGTCAGTACATTTTAAAGAAATAGATTCAAAAGGTTCAGAGAAGATTTTGTTTTTGCTTCTACGATGAGGAGGAGTGTAGGTTGTTTTCAAGGGAGAACTTAAAATCATCGTTGGAGACCCAGCTATGTTTCTGCGGTGAGGTGGGGAGTATGTGATCACTATAGATGGAAATGATTTGCCAATTTTAGGTAAAAGTTTTGAGGCTTTAGGGATTGAAGGTTGCGAGGATTTGTTCTTTTTATTATGGATAATGGAGGTACTAGACCGAGAGTGGCGAGGGGAAGATGAGGGAGGAGCCAAATTCTGGGCAGAATCTAGTAGGTAGAGATTGGAATAATTAGTCTTAGAAGTATAGGCATTATCTAATAATTAGTCTTGTAATTATCAAAAGATAAATTTTAATAGAAAATCAATATAGGGGATCTTTAAGAACTATTAGTTTTCTTCTAAAATATAGAGAATTGTTACAAAATATTAAGGAATTATTCAAAATATTAGGCTACTTAAAACTTAGGGAATCATTAAGAAAGACCTACAAGTATAATAAAGGAACAATATAAAAAATAAGACAAAATAATCTGTTGCAAAAATTCCATTTTTTTTAGGTTAGAATTGTTTGGAAAAATATGTGAATGTATTATTTTACAATCAAAAGGAATGGCAAAATGAAAAGAGCATTGAAATTGAGAAGCTGGGCCTATTTGTTTCACGAAATTCATGTATGTTGGTGTATCATCTTAAAATGGAAGCATTTCCATGTTAAGAGTGTTTAGCCCTCCTTAGGGGACATTTTTGACCTCTACCATATCATCATCCTATTTCTGCATCATCTTGTGCTTCTGTGCTTGTTCAGGGCCCTGATTGGGCCTCTCTGGGCACCTCCTATCCCACCTAGCATATTTTCTAGGGGTTCTAGCCCCCTGGGTCAGGGTTGAACTTGACCCTGACCTCGGTCCCCCTTTCAAATTAGGAAACTTGTCGGCTGCCGGGGCTCATCAAAAATTTTATTTTTCCCGCTTCTGGGTCAGCTGTTTTGGGATTCGAAGCATTGATTCCTAAATTGTATTTAATATAGGTCCTTTTCTAGGGGAATGGGTTTAATTAGAATTTAATTATCCTATTTATGCCTCCTTGGAATATTTTTCCTTAATTTCATATAAAAGGAAGCATTTCTCTCTCATTTTCTCTTAGTCTTCTAAGTGCAAAAAAAATTTAATCAAGATTTTGTCAAGAAGCAAAAAGGTTCAAGCATTCATTTCCAAGCTCTCAAGGTGTTAAATTATTCCTCTCAAGCATTCAAGTTCTCCATTGAAGATCAAGGATTCAAGCTTTCAATCCTTTGAAGGGATTAGGTGCAAACATTCAAGATTCATCATTCAAACCCTAGATCTAGCCATCATGGTGGTGTGATCTTCCTTCAAGATCCTTTGTGCATCTTCAAGACTCTTTCATCATCTCTTCAAAGTGGATTTCAAGCATACAATCATGGAGGTTTATGGTTCCTATTGAGTTCATGCTCTCATATTTACATACTTGCATACATTTGAATTTCAATTACATATCTATTTGAGTATCATAGCTTCATTGTTAGATTCAATTCTACTACTTATTAGCATTCTGTACTTTATTGATTTCAAGGTTAATTCCTAAATCGAGGTTTGACTAAGGAAAACCCCTCCCCCCCAAAAAAAAATCTCCTTTTTCTTGTAGGTACAGGTACAAAACAGTTGATTTGAGACCAGATCTTGATACCCTTTTCGACAAACTTTCGAGATCCGCGAACAAAGTCACTTTTGGATCTATGCAGGTCAAGGTCGACATTATTGGGTTAGGGTTGACATTTGTGGGTCAAGGTTGACCTTTTTCATAAGATGACATCGGAATAGAAAAAGATTTATGGGTTTTGTTCGTCTCTGCATTCTGGTTTGGGATCAACTGTCAGTTTTTCTAGAAACTCAATACAGACCTCAAAAAACAACATTCTTTGATCTGCAATATTTCAAGGTTAGTGCATTCCTCCCATCTCTTCAATTACTGTCATATATCATTTCTATGCATATAATTAATAGAATTTAAGGTATCTCCTTTGTTATTCTCCCTTCCAAATAGTGGATTCATTTGTGTATTAGCCCTTCTTTGGGGTTGATCAACTTGGATCTTCCATTTGTGCATTTTAGGATAAAGAGGAACATCTTATCTTCTCCTTAATCACAATTTAAATGCTTAATCAATACAATTCAATTAGGGTTAAGGAATTCAATACATTCTAAGCAACTTAAAGAACAAATTTACACATCAACACTTTACATTTCAAGATAATCAATCAGATCCCAATCAACCCTTCTTAATACAATATATATCTTTAATAAATACATCTCTATTCCATCCTATTACATTTTGGTAAGATACACTTCATTCATCACACCCCCACATTTCCAAATATTTATCTTACATTTTGGTGAACCCGCGATAGACAACTCCTTCTCTTCGGTGTTAGATTTACATCTTAGATTACAATTCACATTTATAAATACAAAAACACTTCTTACATTTTCATCATGAAATTCTTTTGGTGTATGGAAATTTTTCTCATTATGCTTCTTTTAGCATCTCTTTATAGTAGCTTTGTTGTCTATGAGAGTGTCATCCATTTTATCATGTTTATCAATCTTCATGTTTCACTTGCTTATGATATTCTAAGATTGACCAATACTAGTGTCCCTACTTTCAAAACTTTAATTAAGAATTTGTGTAGTGGACTTATTGTTCTTTTAGATTATGTGAAGAATTTGGTAGATGACACTCCATTACCTAATCTT
>MU217298.1:65207-88769 GCA_018584345.1 Thuja plicata | reverse complement strand
TAAGGAGGGGGGCATATATAGGGTCTCCCTTGTACTATAGTTTACATTTATTTACATTTCACAGCATGCTAAATCCTCGGAAGGTAATGCACATAAGTTGCTAAATCCTGAAGAGACACACATTTTTACTTTTATGTTTGCTAAATCCTCGGAAGGTAAAGCACACAAGTTGCTAAATCCTGAAGAGACACGCATTTTACTTTTTTGCTAAATCCTCGGAGGGTAACACACATAAGTTGTTAAATCCTGAAGAGATACACACCCTTTTACGATATGCTAAATCCTTAAAAGGTAACGCACATAAGTTGCTAAATCCTGAATGGACACGCATTGTATACTCCATAGTGACACAAGAATGTGGATCTATGGGTATTTTCAAAAATCCGTCAGAAGACGCACTTACAATTACAAGCACAGTTTATGGGTGAACCTGTTGGGGGCTCTCCCTCCTAGGTGATTCATAGTAAGGTGGGCATCTTACTAGGTGAGGTAATCACTTTTTTCTTTCTCTCTTTTGCTTTCATGCTAGTAGGATTAGATCGTGAAGCTATTTTATCAATAGTGTTGTTCTTGTTTTACTTATGTCATCATATATGTTTTCTATGATTGAATGTTCTTTACTTTCCATATCTTTATGTATGTATGATAAGATAGAATCCTTATTCTAGGGGCTCATGTTCTTGGCTTAGTGATATTCTATCTCGATTGTAATCCACTAGGATCTCTTTCTTCTAACTTTACCGTGAGCACGTTTGATTTTCGTACTCCCGCTAAAGTGGGGGCTTAATGTATCATCTTAAAATGGAAGAAATTCCATGTTAAGAGTGTTTATCCCTCCTTAGGGGATGTATTTGAACTCCATTACATCATCCCCCCATTTTTGCATCAATCCCCCCTGATCTTCTTTTCCTTATACCACTTTCGGGACTGATTTCTACATTCTGGGTTGCAGGACTCTGTTTCTGGGATGCAGGGATAGGGTCGACCTCCTAGGATAGGGTCAACCTCAGCCCTACCTTAGGATAGGGTCAACCTCAACCCTTTCCTAGGATAGGGTCGACCTTGACCCTGTCCTAGGGTCCCAAACCCAGAATCCCATAGTTTCCTGGTTGTCGGTCTTTGCAAAAAAGTTTCTTCCCACTCCCGGGTCGGTTGTTTCGGGCTCCGAATCATGGATTCCTAAATTATATTTAGTACAGGTCCTCTCCTAGGGGTAAAGGATTAAATGATGATTTAATTATCCTATGTAGGCCTCCTTAGAAGATTGTGCCCTAATTTCATATAAAAGGAAGCCTTCTCCTCTCATTTTCTCTAACTATCAACTAGGTGATAAGAGGTGATCAAGAAAAAAGTTCAAGCATCCATTGCTCTACATGTTTTCAAGCTCTCAAGGTGTTCAAGTCTCTCTCCTCAAGAATTTGAGTCCTCCATTGAAGATCAAGGATTCAAGCTTTCAAGCCTTTGAAGGGATTTGGTTAAAGCATTCAAGATTTATCATTCAAGCCCTAGATCTAGCCATCATGATGGTGTGATCTTCCTTCAAGATCTTTGGTGCCTCTTCAAGAATATTTCATCATCCTTCCAAGGTGGATTCCAAGAATACAATCATGGAGGTTTATGGTTTCTAAAGTCCATGCTTTCATATTTACATACTTGATACATTTGAATTATAATTGCATATCTATTCAATATCATAGCTTCACTATTAGATTCAGTTCTACTACTTGTTAGCTTTCCATACTTTATTGATTTAAAGGTTAATTCCTAAATTAGGGTTTGACCAAGGAAAACCCCTCCCCAACAACAAACAAACATTTTTCTTGGAGGTATAGGTTCAGGACTGTAGATCTGAGGCCAGATCTAGATACCCTTTTTAGTTTTCTTTCAGACTGTGCGAACAGGGACACTTTCAGAGTTGAGCAGATCAAGTTGGAAAAAGTGGTATAGGGTTGACCTTTTTCATAAGATGACATCGGAACAGAAAAATATTTCTAGGTTTTGTCCATCTCTGTGTTCCAGTTCGGTATCAACTATCAACATCTCTAGAAACAGTCTACAGATCTCAGAAAACATCAATCTTTGATCTACGATTTTGGAAGGTTGGTACTTTCTCCTATTCTTTTCAATTATTTTCATTAATCATATTAATCAATCAATTTATAGAATTTAAGATCCCCTTTCTTGGTCTCTTTCCAAATAGTGGATTCATTTGTGTATTAACCCTTTGGGTTTGATTAAAATTGGATCTCCTATTTGTGTATTTGAGGGTGAAAGAATGGAGCATCTTATCTTCCCTTAATCACAATCACAAATAAAAATTAACAATTCAAATCTCCCCCTTTATCACACTTTTTCATCTTTACATCTCCTAAAACTCATTTTTCTCCTTTACATTTTGGTGACATGACATCTATTTTTTATGTTACACAAGGTTAGTGCATTTCTCCCATCTCTTCAATTACTGTCATATATCATTTCTATGCATATAATTAACATAATTTAAGGTATCTCCTTTGTTATTCTCCCTTCCAAATAGTTGATTCATTTGTGTATTATCCCTTCTTTGGGGTTGATCAACTTGGATCTTCCATTTGTGCATTTGAGGATAAAGAGGAACATCTTATCTTCTCCTTAATAACAATTGAAATACTTAATCAATATAATTCAATTAGGGCTAAGGAATTCAATACATTCTAAGCAACTTAAAGAACAAATTTACACATCAATACTTTGCATTTCAAGATAATCAATCACATCCCAATTAGCCCTTCTTAATACAATATATATCTTTAATAAACACATCTATATTCCATTTTGTTACATTTTGGTAAGATACACTTCATTCATCACTCCCCCACATTTCCAAATATTTATCTTACAGCTGGAATAGCCAATTCTGAAATTCTTCTATTCTGAAAATGAATTCTAAATATGGGCTTGTCCTATTTGGTTCACCTGGAAGATGACTGAGAAGATGCATATTCTGCATTTGGTTCCTCAAAACTGGAATTGGAATTGGAATTTTATTTTTGCACACACACACACATGTGTGTGTGTACATATACACATATATTCACGCACTTGTATGTATATACACACTGATGAACTATAACTAATTCATTGTTTGAAGATGATAAGTTGATGATCACCAAGATGCAAAAGTGATTGTAAGACATTAAATTAGTTAATGTATTGTATTGTCATTGATGTCAACTTGATATGATATAATCATATACATATTGGTCATAACCTTGAAGAAATTAAGAGACAAACTTTATGTTACCAGTAAAATATAAAAGTACTGAATACAATGAGTGATAGTAAACACCGATGGATAGTGCACACCAATGGACAATGTAAAATGATCATAGTAGTAACTGAGAAAGCGTTACCAAGAAAATGTCATCAAGAAGTTCATAGTGTATATCGAGCACCACATTTAATTGAAGTTGTTACCGAGCATAACTGAAGTTGTTATCGAGCTAACTGGAGTTGATGACCGAGCAGAACTGAAGTTCAAGAACGACAAAATTACTTAGCTGGCAAGAGCTATATTTAGAGATTGACTGATTAATTTCTTTATTTCTAACGATCAATTAAACTAAAGCATGGAAGATATTTAAAACATAGTTATCAAGGAGAGATCTATGGAATAAAACTGAAGAAGAGCTTTACGGGATAAAGCAAGCATGACGAGTTTTACAGATCAAGAAGTGATCCACGACAAAAATAAGGAGATTGAATGGCCAATCATGTCTATATAAAGAGACAAATAACTCATTATGAAAGAGAGGAATGCTGAATATATTTTGGTGAAGATTGAATTGTTCATGCAGATATGATCATACAGGCTGAAGGACAGAGCCAAGGAATTCTGCAGACACCGAGCGACAAAGGACAGAGCATTCACCGAGTAGAAGGAAGAAAGAATGAGATCAAAGGAACTAAAGTGAACATTGATCATAGAGGTATTATTGGACTAACAATAGATCTAAAAATCTGCAAGTTTAAGTTTTATTATTGAACAAATCATTTATTGTATCAGTTTAACCATTTATTCAGAAAATCTCTTAACCGAGTGGGATTTAATAGTCCTTAATGTATTGAGATACTCAAGAATATCAAAAGGTTTTCTTCTTGATATCATAGTGAATGCTAGGTCAAAAGATAAACTATTAGTTTTAAATCCTTGAACAAGGTCGCACTTAACAGTATGTTTGTAACCTTTAACAGGGTTGGCTCTTCACTGAACTCACTTCACAAGAGTGAAAATTTTGGGTTACCGGTTCCAAGTGGTTTTTCCCCTAACAGGGTTTCCACGTTAAAATCTATGTGTCAAATGTGTATATAGTTTATTTCATTGATATTTTTCTTTACACATTATTAAAACTGGATTGGTCAGTTAACACTAAGTTTATTTATTGCTATTTGGTAAAGTCTAGAAAAGATAAACAACTTATATCTTACCGAGTAGCTTATATTTGATAAATCTATTTAAGGCATACATCTTGATGGACTGAAAGATAACTAGAGGATATTGCATTTGAGATATGAGTTTTGGCTATATTTTTGGAATTATTTTTAAGGCCACTGATTCACCCCCCACCTCTTAGTTATTCTAACAATTGGTATTAGAGCTTTGGTGCTTGGAAGAAAAGTTTAAAGAATTAAGCTAAAGATCACAAGATGAGTAAAAGGGATGTTCTTAAATTGAATAAGGACAACTTTGCACCATGGAAAAGTAGGATAAGACTTCATCTATCAGGTATTGGAAATGGTGTTACACAACACTTGGATACTGAATATGTTGCACCCTACTGGACCTCTGACCGTTGATTAATTGAGAGAAAAACATGAACACAACTCTACGATGATAGAAATTTTTTCTTCACTATCCGATGGTGAATTTGAAGATGTGAAATCATGCACCTCTACAAAGCAAATGTGGGACAAACTCAAGCTAGTATATGGAGGAGATACAAATGTGCTGAGAGCTAAAGCTGAAAGCCTAAGAGGAAAGTTTGATGACATAAGAATGAAATAAGGAGAGAACATCACTCAGTACGGTAGCATAATCAAAGAGGTTGTTAATGCTATCTATGGAGTAGGAGGTGTTAGAGTAATAGACCTTTTGGGTTATTAATTAAATCATTTTGATCTAATTACTGACTCACCTATTCACTCTAGTTGCTTAAGCCAACCTTAGGGTTTCACTTTTAGGGTTTCATGATTCATTTTTAAGAAATCACCTCTTTGTATTTTAAAATGGAGAGATTGTTCATTATTGAGATTATTCTTTTGAATGTGAATATGATGCCTCTTATCTTTTGGCCTCCATAGTTTTTCTCTTTCTCTTTTTCTGTTTCTTTTGCTTCTTCCATGTGACAGGGTTATGCATGCAGGTGTTCTTGGGAGATTAGGATTTCACCTAATCTAACATGGTATCAGAACCATCCTGTGGCTCTCTATTCATGTTTTGTTTCAAAGTGTTTTAGAAGTAGGAGGTTTTCAAGTTTTCAGAGTTTTTTTTATGTGGATTTAGAGGTGGGCTTTGTTTCTGGTCACTTTGGGCTCAAATGGACATCACCATTGAGCTCAAAGCACCCAAAAACCATATAATCCATATAAATTTATTTTATTTTGGAGAACGTTGGCTCTAAGGCAAATTTTTTTGGTTTCCAGGGCCATATAGGCACAGAAACCCAGGAATTTTTTTAAAAAAAAATCATTTTTTAAGGTTTTTTTTTTGCGTTAAAAAATGCAATCAGTGTTTATGGGGAAGGTGCTACCGCCACTCCACCACCACTCCACCACGGCCTGCACTGCTGCCCGGCCCCTACCGGCCCCCGCCGGCCCTACCCCTCACCACCAGCCTAGCATCGCCAGCCCAACACCGCTGCCCGGCTCTGTCGCCCTATGTGCTGCCCAACAAGATTTTAGCCCCGCGGGCTTCTCCTTAACCCTGCGACAGTCACATTGGTGACCAAGGGCTCCACCCTTCAGCCCCCTGCGCGCCATACGCCCAGGGGCTCAGAATTTTTAAGTCCTAGGGGCTTTAAAAAAAAATTTGGAGCCTTTTTTGTCCCTCTGCTGGTGTTTTTGCTATATCTGGAGAAAATAGAGGCCTTTTTCTGACTTCTTTATATCTTCAAAAAGCTCTTTCTAAGCTCTTTTCGATGGTGGAGGTTGGGGTTTTGGGTTCGACCATTTTGATAGTGTTTTTTGCTGTCAAAGTCTGATGTTTGTTTTTGCCTTCCAAGAGCTATATCTTGCTCATCCGGACTCTATTTTTGGCAAACCAGATATTGTCAGAAATCTAGTTTAGTGAGTTTTTCAGTGGCAGGGGTCTTTTATCCAGATTCTACTCTAGGCTCTTTCTCCTCTGAGTTTTGCACTTTCACACTTTGACGGATTACTTGGGTTCTACAGGTCCTGGGATCTCTTCCTCTATTCTTCTGGCTCACTCTTCTTTCTGACTTTCTGAGCATTGTATACTTCTCTTCTGTAGCATTCCTTTTTCTATAAATGCACTAAGATAAAGTGCCTACTTTTGCATATCTAGGATTTCAAGCACCTTATGTTTGTTTGTACTCACACTCAGTTATAAAGAGCCATAGGGGGTTATGATGTTTTTTCCTTATGTGCTCATCCACCTTTGTCAAGTGAGTGTCCCTTCTATGATATTTTCCCCATGATGTGTGTCTAGAAGATCATTTCTTCTACTTCGACACCGCCCTTTATCCTATTCTTGTAGCTTCTTCTGCACTATGGGTGTTCCTAATTCTTCTTCTTGCAGTTGTTTTTGGCATTGCATTGTAGTGTTCCTATCACACCTCTCCCTGTTCAGTATTATGGGGGGTTCACCTTTTGGTTCTATTGCTTTCTTGGTTCGGTTGAGTGATCTACGTATTTAGTTTTTGTTCCTATGTACTAGGTGGATGCAATGGCTAGGCACCTATGCATTTTGGTGAGATGGATCATCTACTATATTGACACTCATTCATTCCTACTTTTGGAGGTCACCTCTTCAATTGATCAGCTCTTCAGACTTTGTCTTCTCTACCTGGTCATGCACTATTTCAGTGGGGGTTCCAGCAGTTACTTCTGACAGTGTTTGCAGCTTCATGCTTCAGAGATGCTACACATGTTGTTTCTTATTCCTTTCTTTAGGACATTCCCTAAATTGGAGGTTTTGTTTCCTTCGTCTAGTTTATCTCTTTTTGGGGTAGTGTTTTTCCCACTGGGTTTTCTCTATTTCCCCGCTTTATAGAGATTTCTTGTACTTGGGCACCTGATCTGGCCTTTGTTGCTGGGACCCATCTTTCTTGCTTTTTGCAGTTGTCTCCTAGGTTTTAGCTTCTCCCTAAGCTTATCTTAAGGGGGGTGTTAGAGTAATAGACCTTTTGGGTTATTAATTAAATCATTTTTATCTAATTACTAACTCATTTATTCACTCTAGTTGCTTAAGCTAACCTTAGGGTTTCCCTTTTAGGGTTTTGTGATTCCTTTTTAAGGAATCACCTCTTTGTATTTTACAACAGAGAGATTGTTCATTATTGAGATTATTCTATTGAATGTGAATATGATGCCTCTTATCTTTTGGCCTTGAACCGCCTCACAATGGGTGTGTAATAATCATGCTCAAGGCCTTTCTTAGGAATGGTTCATTCAATCTAAGGACTAATTCTCCTTTTATGAGGTGCATTTAACTTGTCAACCTAGGGACATATACTTGAAATGGTCGGCATGATATCTGCACTAGGTTCCTTAAGGAGTCATTCTACTTATGCTGCAAGAAGGTAAAAATGCATAAAAGAAACCTACACTAATGTTGCAGGAAAAGAATACATTTATCTCCTTACTGAAATGAATGCTATAAATTGCAAATCTACTGAAACCTATGATTTCAACCTACAACATCTGTTATAACTATTCTTGCAGATGCTGCAGGAACACTCACAAGGTACGATTCTGCAGGAAGAAATTGTAACATCTATCTGAAATACTGGAAATGGTAAAAATGCTAAAAATGAAATCTATTCTATTCTAACCTATTCCACCTCCCAAGTGGGCCCCCTTGGTCAGTTTCTGCTAAACTATTAACACAGAATGTAAGCCTAGAACTACTTCATTAAATTTCAAAAACTCATTACATAGAAATAATACATGGAACTTGAAATAGATTGATGTATAACAATTTTCTTCCAAAAACTTCTGTCTCTATCCTTTCTAGCTAACCTTAAACTATCGGTCCAATCCATATATATAGAGGATCAAACACTTGTTACAAAAATAGAAAAGAAACTATCTTGCTGAAAACATGCCGGAGACGAAGATGGAAATGCAACAGCCTGCGGTGTGGGTAGTAAAGCTCAGGCGACCAGTTCAACATAGTAAAGTGCAGAGGGAATATAGGCACACTACATCCCCACATCCTGGAATAATGGCTCCATTGTAGCAGCCATGTTTCCTGGTGCTGTAATGATCACTCTGTCGTAGCTGGTCCTCAACAGTCCTCCTTGAATGTTGTCGACCACTCTCCAGCCGCTTTCTCTCCTGTCAAGTTAGTTATGATGTGAAAATATTCATGCAACAAGCTTAATCAAATTAAATATTGAGATATTAGAACATAGATTCTGATGGTTTTATGAAACACTGCACTATATGTATAATATTAGCAAAATATGTTACAAACATCTACCCATGGTTTATCAGCTCTATCTAGACTTTATCACAAGTTTTGACTGGCTAGACTCTCAAATGTTTTGACAAAAACTAGAACAGAGTATTAAAATTATACAAAACAAAGGAAATAATTTGGCCTTATCATCCGCCCCTTGGTTAATCAAATGCTTGTCCTCAAGCATTGCACCTTTTGGAAATTGACCTAAAGTCACCAAATTCAATTCTTCCTCGCCTCTGGCTTTTGAAGGAGTAGTAGAATCCTCTTGTTCTTTCCCAAACTTCCCTTTTGTGATCTTCCTGTAGCCTGTCAATTCTGGTAGTGTTGATATCATACAAGGGCCAAAGGAGCATGGGCGGTTGCATTGTGAGCGGACACCAGAGCTCCTTCCTGATTTGCCTACCCAATGCTATGTATTTTGGTGCCTGGTGTATAGTTGCTTCAAGGTTAATGGGGCTATGTGGTTATGATCTTTTGAATACCTCTGATAATCTACCCCATCTACTTTTGGCACCAGTTAAGGCTCTTTGGAAGACAAAATAGGACATGCTGTCATATTCTGCATACACATCTACTCTTAGTTTAAAATTTTCATCTCTGATTTCCTTTTTAACATTCCCATATGTCAGTCTGAACCAATCCCTCAGGAATACCTCTGGTTGACTGCTTTCTTCTCTTAAGGGTAGGGGTTTTGTTTTCTCTAGTTCTCTATAATTCTCCAATTGTCTATCATAGTTAGCTTCGCTGTGCATCCATGACATCAGGGCCCTTAGGTGTATATCCCCTATGTAAGGTAGGGGATTCCATTCAGTCTCTGCTGGGATGATGAAATTATGCACATACAACTCACAGAGTAGGTTTTGTTGCCAAGATGTAAGTGTTTGGTATAAACCATAGAATTCCTAGGCTGATTTGAACTCTGCATTTACATCTTTGAGGGTCATCATCAATTGAAATAGGAGGAATTGTTCTTTTAGACAGATGGTATAGACCCTAGGTAGAGGTCTACAAGCAATTACCTGGTCAGTCAGTTTAAGGGCATGTTCCATTCTCTATTTCTGTCTTGCCAACTGATCTTTCAATTCTGCAATTTCCTCTCCTTGTTCTGCTATTACTTTTTGCAATTTCTTTTTATCTTCTCCCCATAGAGTGGTTGTCAGCACATGCTTATTATATAACTAGAAGAGAAGCATTTGCAGAGTAATCAGACCACTGTTTTCATCTTGGTTATTCTTCTTCCTTTATTCTCTCCATAACTTCTCTGAGAATTTTATTAACCAAGCTCGCTTATAGGAAACTAAAGCATTTCTTGTGCAAGCCACCTCGTGAGTAACAGGGGTTTCTTCCTCACAGGTTGGAACACCCTGATGACTATCTCATGGGTCATTTTGACATACATTTGGCTCATTTTCACACTCTTCATCTAGACTTTTAGGAATGTCTGGGATCTCAGGCTGGCTAGGAGAATCATCTGGAACAATATGAATAGGGGTTTCCTCCTCAAATTGTTTGGGGGAAGCGGTCTGGCTTTTGGTGGGTGCTTTAAGAATCTACCCTCTCATCCTAGAACTTCTTCTTACAGGAATTTCTTCAATTTCTATGGCCTTTTTCTTACTAACCCTTTTTGTTTTCTCTGCTGCAGGAGTAGTGGCTGCAGGAACTGACGTCATTCTCTTCTTTCTTGAGACTTGAGGGTTTCATGGTTCAGCTGCAGGAACTGAAGTTTCTTCTACTAACTTCCATTTTCCTTTTGTATGGGTGGTAGTAGGTATTATGCTTATGTGAGCGATTAAAGGCACATTTTCTTGTAAATTTTTGGTTTCTGCCCCTTGGTTATTTTGCTCGGCAACTGGGTTAGGGGAAACTACATTATCTTAGTTAATTTGCACATTAGGGGCAATTTGAGGCTTAAGGGTTTTATGATGGAAAAACTTTTCCCATGTCATAGGGGAGGCATCCCTAAGAGATCTTTCTATGAGTAATTTAATTAGGGCATGGTGAGTAACAAAGTTGTCTTTCGCTTTCTGGGTTTCTTCGGCACTAATGCACAACATATTAAACAGAAAATTGGGTGCATTCATTGGGATATTATGTCGTACATAACTAAGCAGCTTAAAATGATGCGTATGTAAATTAGGTAATCACCCTTCACAGGTGAAATACCTTATAATATGCGTAGCCAACTCCTTGTATGGTGGAGGAATGGACATCCTTTTGCATCCTTGTTTAGTGATCTCCAATGGAGGGTCTCTTGGTAGGGTGAATTGAGCCCTGACTGACCTTGCATCATGGGCATTGGGATAGTGCTCCCCTGCTGCTGGAAAACCAGTCACTTTCACTATTTTCTCCTCTGTTGCAACAACTGTCAACCCCCATACCGTCGCTTGGTCCTCATCAAATGTGTTTGCAAATTCTGATGCTGCTTCCTCATCAAACTCTGTCAATTTTAATAAATACTCCAGCCATCCATAGGCATTAAATCTTCTCACTGCCTCAACATCAGATATTAAAATACCATGAACCACTGGTTCATGCCACTACAATTGGCCTCCCATTCTTACCAAATTCAACCTCTGCTCTATTCTTGATAATTACCTTCTTCCCTTTTGAATTTCAGACTACTTCTTGTAAAACCACAGACCCTCTTTCAGATTCTTCTGGTATTATTGATATGATCAATAATAATGTACTTTAATAGAATGAATCATAGATATTCATGCAAGAGTGAGAGTTATGTCATGGTTTTACTACTGGGTCACATCTAGTCTGACAGTTAGGGGTTTATTTGGAATAAAGGTACGACATTTGACACTTGTGTGATGCGACAGCTGGATTTTAATTAAGATAAGGCCAAAGTATAGATTTGAGGATCTTTAATGAGTAAATAGAAATGAAATTTTTAGAAATTGGCACACTTCCCTACCCCCTATGAAATATTGACAAGTGTCCTCACTTGTTAGACTTGGCAGAAGGTACAGAACTAGATTAAGGTGGCAACGATAAATTTATTGCAGTATTCGATATAACCAACTAAATCTATGCGCTAAAAATGGAAATAAATTTGAAAAGATCATACCTATTAATTGATCATCGTACATGTTAGCAAATATTGGCGAGAGTGGAATGACGGCATCGGCGGTCGGCATGCATCAGCGCACTATCTCTTTATTGAAAGCATAGAAATATGATGACGTGGAAGGTGGGTGGATGAAAGATCAAGAAATGAAGTGGGTTGAAAAAGAAGAATGTAGAAAGTGAATAGAGAATTTGAACTTTATGTAAACATAAAGTTTTTATTATGGTCATGATTCAAAGGAATTCTTATTGAAGAGTTGCAGGAAGAAGGTTGACACCCTCTGCTACAGGAAGTGTTACATGTTGATCCTTTAAAACTGGCTGGTTGAATTGCTGCAGGAAGCCTTCTTTCGTCTGTGGCTGGTGATACAACTTTAGTCTATGTCCATTGACTAGTAGCTTGAAGTGTACAGGGTCAATAGTGGTCAACTGGACTACTCCATTTGCAAATACATGGCTTATTTCATAGGGACCTAGCCATTGTGTTTGCATCTTCCCTGGTATCTCTTGGTATCTGGAATCATATAACAATGCCCAATCTCCAATTTTGAACTTCTTACTCTTAATATGGGTGTCATTCCACTATTTTCTTTGCTTTTGGACAATTTCTGTGCACTATAGGGTAGAATTGTGCATTTCATCCAAAGAATTGAGATGTAGCAAGCGCTCTTTATGTGCTGTAGGAAGATCAATATTTAACTCCAGTGTTGTTCTTAATATTTTGTGTTCAAACTCAATCGGTAGCATTGCTATTTTACCATATAATAGTTCGAATGGAGTGAACCCTGTTGTGGTCTTCCATGTTGTTCTATATGGCCAGAAGGCTTCTAATAGTCTGCTGCTCCAATCTCTTCGATGCAAATGAATTGTCTTTGTTAAGATTGCTTCTATTTCTCGATTTGTAACTTCTACTTGTCCATTGGCTTGAGGGTGATAGGGGCTTGATTTTTGATGTCTGATATTATATTCCTTCATGAGCTCCATTATCAGATTAGAGGTGAATTGGGTACCTTGATCAGTAACAAGCTCTCTTGGCATGCCATATCTAGTAAAAATTTCTTCATACAGAAATTCAGCAACTTTATGATCTCTGGCATGCTTCATTGCTTTGACTTCGACCCATTTGGTCAGGTAATCTGTGCATACCAGAATGTATGACTTTCCATTAGATGGAGGATCTATTGGACCAATAATTTCCATGCCCCATTTATCAAATGGTGTTACCACCACCTGTGGGTTTAAGGGCATTTCATCTAATTTTGTTGGTCTGCCCATTCTTTGACATTTGTCACACTTCCTTGTATAACTTGCTACATCTTTGTGAAGTGTAGGCCAATAGTGGCCAGTTGTTAAAATCTTATGTGTTGTTCATTTGACTACAAAGTGCCCTCCACATGGTTCATTGTGACATGCATGAAGAATGTCATATGTCTCATCTTCTCTCACACATCTTCTCATGACTTGGTTAGGTCCAGTGTAAAATAATGTGCTATCAATCCAAGAGAAATGGAAGCTTTTCTCTACAAGCAGCTTCTTTTCCTTATAAGAGAAATGTGTTGGCATTTTATTGGCTGCTAGGTAGTTAGCTATATTTGCATACCATGGATTCTGGAAAACAATATGAAACAAATGTTCATCTGAAAATGTATCATCTATCAAAGTAGTATCTTCTTCAGCATGATGAAGTCTGGATAGATTATCAGCTACCACATTTTCTTTCCCTAGCTTGTCAACGATTGTTATATCAAATTCCTACAAAAGAAGAAGCCATCTTGCTAACCTGCCTGTGATGGCAGGTTTTTTCATGAGATACTTAATTGCTGCATAGTCAGTATGAACATAGATAGGATAACCAGTCACATAATAGCAGAATTTATTCAGAGCATAAACTGGCGCTAGCAATTCTTTCTCAGTCACTATATAGTTTAACTCTGGTCCGTGTAGAATCTTACTGATATAATAGATTGCATTTTCAAGGTTTTTAGTCTTTTGTCCTAAGAAAACACCTATAACATAGTCTGAAGCATCTGTATGAATGTGAAATGGCAGAGTCCAGTCAGGACCCCTAAGTACTGGTGCAGTTGTCAAAAGTGACTTGAGCTGTAGGAAGGACTCATCACATTCTTTTATCCAAGAAAATTCAGCTTCTTTGGTAAGTTGTACAGAGGACTAGCTATTTGACTAAAGTTCTGGATAAACCTCCTATAATAGCCAGCATGACCTAAGAAAGATTTGACTTCTTTTTTCTTAGTAGGAATAGGGAGTGTGAGAATTACCTCTATCTTCGTAGGGTCTACCTGGATTCCAGCTTCGGAGATAAAATGTCCTAACACCACTCCTTCCTGCATCATCAAAAAACACTTTTCACTATTGAGAGACAGGTTATGTTCCTTGCATCTGATTAGCACTTTCTCCAAGTTCTTCAGAGCTTCCTCAAATGTGATATTGAATGTAGTGAAGTCGTCCATGTATATTTCTATGCAATCATGGGATATATCAGCAAAGATGCTGATCACAGCTCTTTGAAAGGTAGCAGGGGCATTGCATAATTCAAATGGTAATACTGAATAGGCATATGTGCCCCAAGGATATGTGAACATAGTCTTTTCCTGATCTTTAGGGGCAATTCTTATCTGATTATAACCACTGTATCCATCCAAAAAGAAAAAATATTTCTTTCTAGCCAAATTATCCAAGACCTAGTCAATAAAAGGTAAAGGGAAGTGGTCCTTCTTTGTAGCATTATTTAATTCTCTGTAATCTACACATATTCGCCACTTACCTCCTTTATTAGGTACAATTACCAATGGTGATATCCACTTGCTGTCAGAGATTGGATAGATGAATCCAGCATCCAACAGCTTCTGCAACTCAGTTTTAACTATTTCTCTTAGTGTTGGATTTATTCTCCTTTGTGGTTGATGAAGTGGCAAGCTTCCATCACTGATGTAGATTCTGTGGGTGTAGAGTTTTGGATTGAGTCCCTCCATATCTCCATAATCCCATGCAAAGGATTTTTCATGCTGATTGAGGAGCTTGGTTAACAATGCCAACTGTGATTGGGACAACTTGTTATTTACATGCAGGTTATGTCCAGAGGACAGTTCCACTGTTGTTGTCAGCTCTGCCATTAACACTTCGGGCACTAGACTTCTAACTATTTCACTTGCCAGTAGTTGATCAATCATTTCAGGGTTTGCTGGAGACATACAGTCCTCATAAGTACATAGCTGTAAAACAGAACTTTCTGAAACATCTTTAGCCACAATACATTCATTGGTTAGAATGCTCTGTATCACATCATCTTCCTTTTGCATCTTTAGAAAATATTGCCTATGCAACATCATGAGCTAGGCTACTGAATTCAGCTCTTCTTCCTCATCTCCTAAGTCTGGAAAAATAGGTTCTCCCAAGTCTGGCTGGGGTTGGGCAGGAGGATATAGGGCTAGCTTTCTTATGGCTTGACCATTTGAAATTGTCATACTTCCTGATCTACAATTAATTTTGGCATCAGTGGTGGCTAACCAAGGTCTTCCCAGGATTGCAGGATATCCAACAAAGTTTACTTTAGGTGATAGGATGAGAAAATCAGCAAGACACTCCCATGAATCAAAGGTTACAATCACATCTTCTATTAGGCCCTCTAGAGTAACAATTGAACTATCGGCAAGTTGTAACACTGTGGCTATTGTTCTTAAGCCTTCTATGCTTAGCCTATGCATTGTATCTTTAGTCATCACATTTATTTTTGCTCCCAAATCAACTAGAGCATTTTTCACAGTCTGTCCATTTATTATTAGGTCGACTACTGGACTGCCAGGATCTGAATACTTTGGTATTACCACCTTTCCTAACATGATATCTACTAATTTCCCTACAACATGTACTATTTGAGGGTCTTTCTTCTTCTGTCTTGGCTTTTTAAGGCATGCTTCCTTAATAGCCTTTCCATAAAGAGGTATATCTTTGATATCTTGGAACAGAGGGATTTGAATATTCATATTTTTCAGTTGCTCAATAATATCAAATGTCTCTTCCTCTTGGGGTATAGGTTTTTCTTTATTTAGCCTATGTGGAAAGGGTGGATTTGAAGTGTGGACAGTAGTTCTATTGGGTATATCAGTCGGCTGGCTGGTATTTGGTAGTGTGGCTTCTGGAAGTAGTGTTGCAGGAGTGTTTGCAACTTCCATGATAATAGGATATTCAGGTGTAGGCAGTGTGGTGCCGAACTTCAAATGGATATCAGCTATCTATAATGAATAAGTAGGACACTACTGAGTGTCAGTAGTGTACGTTTGCTGCTGCTGTTTGTTATTTGGATTTGGCTGTGGTTGAGCAGGAAATTGGGTTGGATTTGGATTAGCATTAGTTCCTGCAGGAGGTGGCATTATTGCAGGTGGTTGCACTGGAGGTGGTAATTGTGGACTGCCAGAATTTTGGTTAAACCACTGTGGAGGCCCCCTCCATTGATTAGTTTGCTGCCAATTTTCTTGCGGTGGTTGCCATTGATTCTGCTAATTAGGCCACTAATTATTTTGCTAATTTTTCCACTAATTATTTTGCGGGTTTTGCCATTGGTTATTCTGCTGGCTTTGCTACTGATTATTTTGCTAGTTTTTCCATTGGTTATTCTGCTAGTTTTGCCATTGGTTATTTTGCTGGTTTGGCCACTGAGGTTGAGAGTACTAAGAAGTGTTCTGATAATTTTGGTTTTGCCATTGATTATTGTTAAAATTTGAAAACTGTAGAGGATCTTGTGGCATACCTTGTCATGAAGCCCATGGTCGATGTTGAGCAACAAAGAACACTTGATCATTGTCTCCTTCTATCTTCATGTAGTCAGTTGGCAAATGTTGATTTTCCAGGTTTGCTACCAGCTTACATCCGCAGTCTTTCTTCTGTTTGCGGCAGTGTGGACACTACTCAGCCAATTGTGATTCAGCTTCTACATGCTTCTTCTTGGCAGTCATTGTGTCAAGATGTGTAGCTACATCATTTATAATATCTTGCTTGAAATATGTGAGAAAATTAGATATCTCCAGCTTTGAAATGCCTGAACCAATCCCTTTTGTGACTGTGGACAGGTATCCTCTACCTTTCTTCACAGTTGACCTTGAGTAGTTCTGACATATTTTCTTGAGGTCATCCCAAGAGGATTGGGATATGTCTCCACTAGCCATCAAATCTAATGCTTCCAGACAATTGTCTACCCCCCTCAAGAAGACTAGTTTTTGTAAATCCTCTGCCAGTACATGCTGGGGATTCTTCTGCATTATGTATAAAAAATGTGAAACATAGTCCTCCAATGTTTCATCTTCCTTTTGAGACATCCTAAAGATATCATCTCCTTTTCGGTCATTGCCTTTGCAATAATCTTTATATTTCTGTAGAAACAATGTCTGCATCTCATCCCAGGTACCTACTGCATTGGCTCCTAAGCCCATGAACCATCGTAAGGCTGACTCTTTCAGTGTTGCAGGAAACAACTTGAGCTTATGGGCATCAGTATTATAGTCGAAGCTTCAACAGAGTATGTCAAACTCAAACAAAAAAGTGTCAAGATCCTTAGTTATAAGACCATAAAACTTTGGAAGAGCAGCTGTGGGTAGATTCTTGAGATTAGCATTGTTTATAAGGCTTGGGAGAGGAAATGGGAAAGTAGGATGTGCCATTACTAGAGTATTTTATTATGGGGTTGCTACTGGATTCTTAACGTTAGGTGGATTTGGGCCGAAATTATCTAGAAAGCTAGCCAAGATTTATGCAAAAGGTCAGAATCCACTTACATCAAATAGTTCTTCTCTAGAGGAAGATGCTGCAGGAAAGTTAGGGCTTGCGTTTTCAAAGGGTAACTCAACTTCTTCAACTTTCTCGTTCAAATTAGCAGACTCTGCTGGGAGAAATCTGCCATATTCATCTCGTCACCTTTCTCTTCGATGCATGCAATTGAGTTCTTCACGCTTGTGAAGTAATTTTTAGAAATACAAATAAAAAAAACTAACTAAGAATAAAAAAAATGACTCAAAAATGTTCCTAGCTTGACACCATCCCTGGCAGCGGCACCAAAAATGAACTGCCTCACAATAGGTGTGTAATAATCATTCTCAAGGCCTTTCTTAGGAATGGTTCATTCAATCTAAGGACTACTTCTCCTGTTATGAGGTGCATTTAACTTGTCAACCCAGGGACGTATACTTGAAATGGTTGGCACGATATGTGCACTAGGTTCCTTAAGGAGTCATTCTGCTTATGCTACAGGAAGGTAAAAATGCATAAAAGAAACCTACACTAATGCTGCAGGAAAATAATACATTTATCTCCTTACTGAAATGAATGCTATAAATTACAACTCTACTGAAACCTATGATTTCAACCTAAAACATCTGTTATAACTATTCTTGTAGATGCTGCAGGAAGAAATTGTAACTTCTATTTGAAATACTAGAAATGCTGGAAATAAAATCTATTCTATTCTAACCTATTCCACCTCCCAAGTGGGCCCCCTTGGTTGGTTTCTGATAAACTATTAACACATAACGTAAGCCAAGAACTACTTCATTGCATTTCAAAAACTCATTACATAGCAACAATACATGGAACTTTAAATAGATTGTTGTATAACAATTTTCTTCCAAAAACTTCTGTCTCTATCCTTTCTAGCTAACCTCAAACTATCGGTCCAATCCCTATATATAGAGGATCAAACACTTATTACAAAAAAAAAAAAGAAACTATCTTGCTGAAAACATGTCGGAGAAGATGGAAATGCAACAGCCCGTGGTGTGGGTAGTAAAGCTCGGGCGACCAATTCAACATAGTAAAGTGCAGAGGGAATATAGGCACACTACATCCCCACGTCCTGGAATAATGACTACATTGTAGCAGCTGTGTTTTCTGGTGCTGTAATGATCACTCCATCGTAGCTGGTCCTCAACAGTCCTCCTTGAATGTTTTCGACCACTCTCCAACCGCTTTCTCTCCTGTCAAGTTAGTTATGATGCAGAAATATTCATGCAACAAACTTAATCAAATTAAATATCCAGATATTAGAACATAGATTCTGATGGTTTTATGAAACACTGCACTATATGTATAATATTAGCAAAATATGTCACAAACATTTACCCATGGTTTATCAGTTCTATCTGGACTTTATCACAAGTTTTGACTGGCTAGGCTCTCAAATGTTTTGACAAAAACTAGAATAGAGTATTAAAATTATACAAAACAAAGGCAATAATTTGGCGTTATCAGGCCTCCATAGTTTTTCTCTTTTTCTATTCTTTTGTTTCTTCCATGTGATAGGGTTATGCATGCAAGTGTTCTTGGGAGATTAGGATTTCACCTAATCTAACAGGAGGAGTACTTGAGGAAGAAATAGTTGTAAGTAAAATTCTGAGAACCTTACTACCTGTTTATGCAATTAGAGTATCTACAATTCAAGAAATGAGAGTAGTAGCAAATAACAATGTTAGTCTTGATAGTTTGATTGGTAGACTTATCTCATTTGAGATGAACAACTATGACAACATTGTCTTACCTACTATTGAGTCTGCATTCAGATCTTCTCTGAAAATAAGCAAATCTAGTCACAAACACACTATGAGAAATGATAGTGATGAACAAGAACTTGATGAAATTGAAGCACTAATGGTTAGAAGATTACACAGAGGTAAAGGAAGATATAAAAGTAAATTACCATTGGTCTATTTTAATTGCAAAGAAATTAGTCATTTTGCTGCTAGATGCCCTAACAAGAGAAAGGATGAAAGAAACAATGAAAGATATTATGAAAAGAAGTATGACATGAGTGATGACCGAGACTACAGAAGCAACCGACACTCTGACAGAAGAGATAATCGAGATTACAAGGACAAAGGAAAGAAGGCTTGTTATCTAGATGAGAACAAAGCTTAAAACTCTGACACTGATTCTGATGAAGATGTTGAGGTATTATTTGTTGCTATGAAGGATGATTCAGACGAAGAAGAAAGGTATGTTGAAACAACACTCATATATAAAGTTAGAAAAAATGATGTCTGGATTATTGATAATGGCTATACTCATCACATGACAGGAGCTAAAGCAAATTTTGAAACTTTTGAATATTATAATGGTGGATCAGTTAGGATGGGTAATGACTCACCTTGCCCAGTTGAAGGAAAAGGTGCCACCATGTTGAATAATATGATCAGATGTGAAAATGCATATTGGGTGAAAGGACTTAACTATAATTTATTGAGTGTTTCACAGTTGAACAACATAGGACACCGAGTTACATTTGAGAACTAAAAGGCAATGATCTATAATGAAAAAAGGAAATTTGATCGGTAATGGTGGACAAACAAAATGTAATCTATTCTATCTTGATGATATTGAGACCACTTGTTTATTGGCTAGAAATGAAGACGTTTCGTTGTGGCTTATAAGGTTATGTCATGTGAACTTTGACAACATGGTTAAGATAAGTAAGAAAAGAAAAGTAAGAGGTTTACCAAGTATTTCAAAGCCTGACCATGTTATGTGCAAGAATTGTGAAATAGGAAAAATGACAAAGTCTAGTTTCGAGAGAAAAACCTACACATCTAATGCTATTCTGGAGTTAGTCCATACTGACTTATGTAGACCGATGAGAACAAAGAGTTATTATGGTGATAGATACTTTATTCTATTTTTTGATGACTATTCTAGGATGATGACTGTGATGTTTTTAAAAGAGAGGAGGAGAATTTATTTTTGATGAATTCACTAAATTTTCTAATGAGCATGGGATTACAAGACAAGTTTCTGCACCGAGAACACCACAACAAAATAAGCTTGCTGAAAGGAGGAATAGATCAATTGTTGATTGTGCTAGAATACTGATAATTGAAAAATGCGTCACACAAACATTCTAGGGAGAAGCTGTAAGTACTGCTATCTATACACTAAACCGAGTTCAATTGAAGAAAGACACAAATAAGACACCTTATGAGCTATGGTATGGTACACACCAAATGTGAGTTACTTTAGAATTTTTGGAAGTCAATGTTATATACTGAAAGATGATAGAAATAGGAAACTCAAATCTAAAATTGATGAAGGAATATTTCTAGGATTATATTCAACTAAAACCAAATCTTATAAATGTCTGAACAAATCTTCTAACAAAATCATTGAATGTGCAAATGTTAAAGTGGATGAATTTGTTGAGAAAAATGATGAGGAAAGCATAAAGGAACCAGAAGATTACAAAAAATTTGTCTACATTGAAGAACTTGATACCTTCCCTGAGCGACAGAACAATGCAACCGGGCATCAGGCTGCACATATCGAGAATCAGAAAAATTCTCACAATGTTGAACAAAGTGATAATGAAGATCATAATGAAGATCAAGATGAGAATCAGAATGAAGAACAGAGATCGGGACATGTACTTGCTAAATATGTTAGAAGACATTATCCACTGGACCAAATCATTGGAGACAAAAGAGCTGGAATGAGAACAAGAAGTAAGTCTCTCAACACTAGATGTTTGATTTGTGATTTTGAACCTAAATTTGTTAATACTGCACTTGAGAATCAAGAATGGAATACTAGAAGATGAGGTATACATTGAACAACCTGAAGGGTTTGCTGATCCTAACAAGAGGAACATGGTTTGTAGACACAAAAAGATTTATATAGATTAAAACAAGCACCGAGAGCATGGTATAAAAGACTTCACTCTTATCTCATTAGTATTGGGTTTGTTAGAACAAGTGACAACAATAATCTATATTTGAAAGGAGATAGTGATGAAAAAGTTTTAATTGCTGAGATATTTGTTGATGATATCATATTCAGAGGTAATGATATGCTATGCAAATGATTTGCTAATGAAATGAGAAAATAATTTGAAATGTCGATGTTTGGAGAAATCAAATTTTTTCTTGGTATATAAATTCCACAACAGGATGAAGAAATCTACATCACACAATCCAAATACATCAAAGAAGTTCTGAAAATATTCAAGATGAAGGACTCAAAACCAGTTGGAACACCTATGGCAACCATATGCAAATTGACAAAGGAAGACAAGACAACCGAGGCAAATCAGACCCTATACAGATGTATGATTGACAAACAAATGTATGTTGTACACACTAGACTAGATATAACACACGTAGTTGGTATAGTTGCAATATTCTCTGCTAATCCTAAAGAATCACATATGACTGCTGTTAAAAGAATTTTGAGATATCTGAAGAATACTGAAGACTATGGTTTGCAGTACAATAAAGAAGACAAATTTGAGCTACAAGTTTATACTGATGCTGATTGGGATGGAAACTTAGATGATAAAAAGAGCACAAGAGGAGCATTTTTTATGGGTGACAGACTTGTCACATGGATCAGTAAAAAGCAATGATGCATATCTCAATCAACAATAGAAGAAAAATATGTAGTTGCTTTTGTAAATTGCTCTAACATTGCATGGATCAAGCACTTGTTGAAATGTATGAATGAAGAAATTCTTGACCCAGTAATCATATATTGTGATAATACTAGTGCTATCAATATTTTAAAGAACCCTGTGATACACACACACACACACGTGTGTGTATATGTATACACACACATGTGTGTATACACATACACGCATGTGTGTATACACACACATATGTGTATATAAATACACATGTATATATACATATGTGTATATATAGACATGTGTGTATACACATACACATATACATGTGTGTACACACACATATATATACATACATGTATGTATATACACATGTATATACATACACACACATGTATATATATACACTTACACACATGTGTGTGTATACACACATATACATATATACACACATATACATATGTGTGTATATATATACATGTGTGTATATACATATATACATATATACATATGTGTGTATACACACACAAGTATATATTTACATGTGTATATACACATACACACATATATATACTCACATGTGTATATACACACACATGTATATATACACATACACATGTGTATATATACACACATACACATATACACATATTTGTGTATATATATATACATACACACATATACACATATATACATATGTGTATATATATACATGTATGTATATATATACACACACACACACACACGTGTACACGCACACACACATATATATATCCTTATAACAGTATAATATACATTATTGACACAAAAATGGGAATGAATTTTCCTTCCCAAAATAATACTCTCAATTCCAATTCGAGGATCTAAGGTGGAATTGTGGAATGCTCAAAATGACCCAACATTATATTTCGCATAAACCTACTCCAATTTTTTATTTTCAAAACAAATACTCAATTGAACAATTCCAAAATTCAGAAATGCCAATTCGAAACAAACAAGCCCATTCAAAAAATGCGAGCAATGTACGAGGAACTCTTCGGGAAGCTCAAAGAGACAATTTTCTACGCTCTTCAAGTCAAGTTAAGCGAGGACGTCTGCTAGGGTTTCATGCGTACGACGTACTGTCTGTGTTTCCGCTCTGAGCCATCCATCTGTCAAACCGCATTTACTGCGGGATCCCTTTTGCATTAGGGTTAGCTTTTATTATGGCTCCGACCAACTTCGGCCCAGCAGTTACTGCTGGTGCGCGAGTTGAAGTTTCAAAAAGCCATGGTGCCTCCTCTGAACAAACGTCCCCGCAAGTTCATCCCAAAGGTCTTTCACGAGGTAACCCTGATATTGTTCTTAATCCACAGGAATTTGATTCTGCTTGTGAATGGTTAGAAAAATATACGCTGATTGGATATTTTGTGGG
>MU217298.1:28314-52369 GCA_018584345.1 Thuja plicata | reverse complement strand
TGATATTTGATCTTGAAAACCTCTTAAGTGGCTGATTTCCAAGCTTCTCTCCAATCTTTAGCTTGCTATCTTTAACTTGCTTTTTGATCTCTTCTAGATCACCTGCAATGAAAGACAAACTTCTCAACTTGGCTCTGATACCAAATGAAGGCAACTGAATCAATGATCTGCTGATAATAAAACAAAGAAATATGCAAAAGCCCAAATTGCCTTAGAGAAATAAGAGCAAGGGCATCCATTATATAGAAAATTGAAAGAGAGGTTACATTATGGTGTTCAACCATATTCACTAATATTACAACCATAATATTAAAGACCTACAACTATCAACTACAAACATAAATATACACAACCATATATTTAATATGGGACTCAATAGTCAAGAAAGACAACAAGTATTCTAGAAAGGAGGCCAAAGTCAATAACAACTCCCAATGGGAATTAATAGTGCTGTCAAATAGAACCTCTGGAGCAGTTGGATTTGTCTCAAAATAAGCTAAGTGGGGAAATACCAAAGGAGCTGTCTAATTTGTCCAAGTTGAGCTATTGAAATGTATCCTTCAATCACCTTTGTGGACCAATACCTAGAGGAACTCAACTTATGACTTTTGATGAGAGATCTTATCAGGGAAACTTGGGATGTCTATGTGGGAAGCCTTTACAAAGTTGCAACTAGACTAATACTTCAACAGTGCCTTCATCTTCAAAAATGGTGGATAAATCACTGTGGAGTAAAGTGGGTGAACAGGTCTCTATGATTGCTATGGGGTTGGGATTTTGAATTGGATTTGGTGGAGTAATATCAATGATAGTCTGGTGGGATTGACTTGTGCTTTCCATGAGGGGCCCAAAAATATGAGGATTATGTGTTCTTGTAGATTCCCAAAGTTGTGGTTATGGTTTGAGCTTCAACCCTCATTTCTCCTTTCACTCATACTTGAGATACTTAGGACATATGTTACTCAAATATATAATGTTTGTTTTGTATATTTAGCAAAAATAGAAATCAAAAGATTTAGTGGTTGAGATGTTTTCGAGTAAAAGAATTTGTTTTATGTACATTGTTTAAATTGTTAGTATAAGAATGTTTCTATCGATAGTGGTTGTGGGAGAATAGCATGTACCAATGTCATGTAGGAGTGATAAGTAATGTGATTCATGAGTGACTATTGTGTGAGTACATAAGTATTGTGATATATATATTTTAATTTATTTTGTGGTCAAGATTATAGCATATTTTTATTATCAATTTTATTTGTTTTGTTTTTGGTTTGTGTTTTTTTTTCTTCTTCTTCTCTTTCCTAGTTAGAAATTCATATAATTTTAACAAACACTTGTGATTTGATAATTATAATAAATATTTTAAGTGTTTATAGTTTGATGAATGTTTCATTTTTTTTTGTTTGGTAGTTTGATGAATGTTTCATGTTTTGTATAGTCAAATTTTTTTTAAGACTCAATTCCAAGTTCATTAGAATTGAATTGAGCATCATAAGAATGCTTTGATGTACATGAATTGACTTATGACTTGTGAGAATGAATTAATAGAATGTCCCTTTAATTTTTCCTTGTTTGCATCTAATTCATGTAAACGCAAAACAACTTTATAACTGTGATGCTTGTATCTTTAGATGTCCATTCACCCTTTGATGCTCATATCTTTTTAAGGGTGATATATTAGCTATCTTCTCTCCCTTTTGATTCTTGTATCTTTTTCTTTAGAGATTCAAAAGTTTTATCTACCTCGATGATATCCATAAGACATTAGTTGTCAATTCCCAATCAATTAAGTTGGAATAATTACATTTGGGCCAAAGGTTTTAAGACAACTCCAACCTCTATAATTGAATGGCAATTGTTCCCATCTCTAAGAAAAAGGTCTTTACCTTATTATATAGTAATAAATTTTTAATGTTATTCTTGTCCCATTATATCATTATCATTATAGAAAGTATAGGGAAATCTACATTGAATCAAATAATTGATGTGATATCTTGTTCCCTTCATAGATTTATCTAAAGTATCTAATTGTATACTATAGGTAATAACAATTTTCCTTCTACTCCTTACCTCATTTACCTTGGTAGAACCTACAACATAGCTATCATCAATCATTATAGATATGATAATCTCTTCAACCAAACTATATAGCTTCTCAACCACATCTTAAGCTTTGAAAATTTTAGGGGTTAGCTAGAGAATTTTTGATCCACTTCAACTTTGACTTGCACTATTAAATTTTTTGATGACGTGATAAACATGAGCATTTACATTATAGTTTAGTAGCACCATGCATTATTATGATACAATGAAAGACATGCATATCTTTTTCTAATTGGATATCCTTTGGTGCATGCCTCAACATTTAAATTTCCTAATTTGTAATTATTAAATATGTATTTTATTGGTATTAATTTGAGTCTTCTCTTTCTCAGATCTACCTTCTAGGTCTTCTATCTATAGCCTGTATGATTAAATTATCTTTTTCTAGCTCCACTTACAAACCTATCTTCCTAGTCAATTCAACTTGGACACTCTAGTGTGAATATAGATTAGTATTATACAAGGTAATTTTTTTTAGCTCTTATTGTTCAACCTTCACCTCAAATCATAAATGTTTATAATATCTTTAGTGCACATCAACTTCAACTCTATTTTCTTAAGCTTATTAATCACCAAGTACAATAAAATTTATAGTAGTGAATTTCTAACTTTCTTCCATCAATTTTACCTCGTCTTATGAGTGATCTTGGGATAGATTCATTCCTAATACATTTAGTGAGTAGTATTTAGGACACATTTATTCTTTATGCTTACTGACATTTAGTGTCATGTGTACAATTATTAATAATGTTAGATTATATAATTGGATTATTATTGATGTATATTACACATGAAACCACGTCTCTTAATTATCTTACACATGACATGCATAGTAGCCAAGAACTAATTTAATTTATATTTTAACATAGTAACATTATATTAACATCGTTATAACATGAACCTTTAATACTTATCTTTTGTAACTTGGTGTAAAGGGTTTCAGGACCCCTTCAAAACCTATTTTTTCCTTAATAAAAAACATCGTTATAACAAACAAAAAAATAGAATGACATACATCAAACTCTAATTTTGAGGTTATATTTGTAGCATAGGTTTTTCTATAAAATTCCATATGTATGATCAATGTTTTTGATTAGGTTAGTAGGGATTAAAAGGGCCCTAATCTTGTTATATAAGAAGATAAGCTTTCAACACAACATAATTGAACACAACAAACAATACAACAAACTAGGCCAAATCCAGGCTTGACAATGCTACATCAGCAATAAAACTCAAAAGGGTTTCAACAAGGCACTCAAATCCTTATGGGAATTCCAAAATCTTCCACAGCCAGAAATTCCAGAGTCAAATAATCTGGAAAGAAGCAAAATGGAATTTGAAATGAACCAAATCCCTTTTACAATAAAAGTGTACAACCCAACATAACAAAACACATCAAACAATACCACAAACCATACCAAAGGAAGGCTTGACAATGCTACACCACTAAGAACACTAAAATGAGTTTCAAAAAGGCACTCAAAGCCTTTTGGGACTTCCTAAAGCTCACAAAGCCTACAACTCTAGAGTCTAATAATCTGGAGAAAGAAAAGAACTCACAACAGTTAAAAAAATCCTCACTCGCATAACTCCTCTCCATCTCAATAGAATTGGATCCCACCCTAATATGAGCAGTAGAGAAGAGATGAACCATCCAAGTGTTTCTAACAAGTAACTCCCAAAGCATCTCCTCACCAACACAACTCCTCTCCAACTTAATAGAAGAGGATCCCACCTTAATAGCAATAGTAGAGAATAAGAGAGATATAGAAACAAACCAAACAAGCTTCAAACCTACATCTGAGAAACAATATTCGAGAGAGTACCACATATTAAAACCATCATCCTCCCTCCACAAGTAGATCCCAACCTCAATAGAGGATGTCCTCACCTCAATAAGCAATAAGAGAGAGAACAGTAAGAGAAAAACATGCCAATCCCCCGACATAGCCATAAATAAAATCCCCACCTGTAGGGGAAGACTTCACGTCCATAGAAGTCATAAGGTAAGAACTCACAACACGAATCTCTAGTCAACAAAAGAAACCAATCTATCCCATCCAAGCAGAAACCCAAACAAAAACTCACCCTAGTCAGAATGGGCCCTTGAAAATTGCTAGCATCCATCTGTCCACAAAAATGAAAAGAACCAAGCAAAACTCCATCAACAACCACAAAAAATAGCATCACCCACGTAAAAATAACCATCTTAAAATTAATGGATACCTCTGCTGATAGTGTGGAAGGCTATGACAATATGGCTGATTCTACAGAGGAAGATAGTTACTCTGCTTCCTTGGTGTCGAACTCTGTCTCAGAGGAGAACAAGAACACGGATGAGGAAATGACGGGTTCTATGGATAGAGAAAAAGATTGCAAGAAAAATAGAGAGGATAAGAAGGAGGATGAGGAAGGTCAGAAGGTGCCTATTCTGGTTGAGTATGATAGTTCTGAAGACCATGATGTTCCAATATCGCCGAAGCTTGAAGTGGTCATGGGTTGTGATCAAGATACTCAGAAGGAAGCTATAGAGGTGGGGAACATTTCCCCTGTCAAGGAGCCGACCTCACCAGTGAAGGAGACAGATAATGTCCCCGATAATTCTTGGAACATTCCTTTTATCAAGATAGTGGATCTTTAGGAAAGAAATGTCCAACTGCTAAAGGATGACATGGATGATAAGATTGACCCTCCTTTTGGGGTTCTCCAAACAGCCAAAGCTGCCTCTATGTACTCCTTTCAGTTAATGAAATGGGTGTTCCAGGAAATCAAGAACCTTCACCTGAAGTATCGTGCCATTGATGCTAAGGTGGATACTCTATAGAATCTTATGGAGTCTGGCTCTAACACTAGGAAGGATAAGAGTAACGATGAGAGTAATGTCCTGCAGTTGCAAGCCAGAGTTGATACCCTGGAGCATACCATGAAAAAACATATGCATGATTACAACAACTTTATGGGTTCGGCCATGGATTGTTTCTTGACCATTAAAGCTGATTTGGATACTGGGTCACCAGGCAACAAACCAGAGGACATTACTGACAACCTGGATGATGAAGGTCCCAAAAAATGCACCAGATCTGCCTGAAAGAAGAAAATTCACGACAGAATCCAGGAACTCTCTGAGTTCAATGCAGCGATGAAGAAGATATCTGAAGCAAAGCAGGAAGCTGTGGAGGCTTGTAAGGAGCTGGTTTAGTGCTCTGGTTTTTGGGTTTGGTGTTTGGTCTTTTTTGTGGTTTTCTTAGCTGCTGGTTTTTTTCTTGTTGTCTGTTGTTGTCTGTTTTTCTGCGGTTGGACTTCCAGTCCTGTCTCTTTTTGGGGTGCCTCCATGTTTTATCTATATTTCTAGCTTGTAAGGGGTTTTGGGTCCCCATTTAGAACCTGTTTTTCCTGCAATCAAAAACCATCTTAAAATTAACAGCCAAACCACTCATAGCAGTCAGAGACTGCCTCCATAGTTCTTCTTGTAACTTCACTATATTCAAACCCCATACAAGGGCTCCATAAGCACCAGAAAAAAAAGAGGGAGGGAAAGGAAATCCTACCCAAACCAAACACCCAAAAACTAAGAGAAAACCAACCAATATTCAAAGCTCAACAATCCGAGCCATCTCAAACACATCTCCCATATCAATCAAGAGATCATAAAAATAATTTAGCTAGGTACTGGAAACCCATAAAGAACTTAACTAAAGCCATGCCACAAGTGGGAAAATCTCCTTTAAAACCACAAGCTCTAAGCAGAAAAGAGAAAAATATCAACACTAACCTTCAAGAAACCTTTCAATATAGTAGGAGAGAAATCCCTAGAAGGTTGGAGGAGAGGAGCCCAAGCCAAAACCATTCCAAACAAAGCTACTTCACTCTCTAAAATAGAAAACAATAAGGATCTAAGAAGGGAAGACTAGATCCATCTCCTCCAAAGATGATGAATCCAAAGATCCCATAGAACATAGAGGGGCCTTAAAGTGGGATTAGAGAAATCCTCAATAACATCCAAAACCCCCATAGAAAAGATAAGACTAGGATGAATAATCATGGTAGAACTGCAACATCCATCCCCAACACTGCACATAATGGGATCTCCATCCATAGAACTTCCCCACTCACTCTTCATTCTACCCAAAACTACCCATCAATCAAGAGGGACAAAGTAAAAGAACAAAGAGGCCACCAAAAATAACCCATCTACAAGAAAACTAAGGGAAAGGAGAAGAAAACACTCCTCCCCTCTATAAGAATCCCAGAGCTAGGTGCCATACCAAAAGACTCCCAAACAAATGCCAAGTAATCAGAAGGCATAACAAATACCTCCATGATCACCAAGCGGCTTCCAAAACCCACATAGACAAAAACCCCAACATGAGAGAAAATAACTAGCAAGGAAAAACCCCAAATGAAGCGACTTCCCACATGAAACAAAAGAGGAAAGAAATAATGAGCACATGAAGCAGAAGAAAATTCATCCTTCTCTCTAAAACACAAACTAGAGAAGCTCTGGTACACAACGCTAAAACCCAACCATCACTGAGGGCTAGGGAAACTAGCTCCCACCAAAAACAAACGAAAAGCCATACGAGGGAAACTAGGCCCTACCAAAAACACAAATGATGTAGCACAAAAGCCACCAACAAAAACATTAAGAATTCCTTTGAGATATGGTATAGAACACATGAAGGTGACAATGACCCAACACCCGAGCTCTTTAACACCATTTTTTGACAAACACGGCTCCTTAGAGAGGTATTTCACAATGCAGGGAAACACTAGGGGAGTTTCCTGCTCAAATCTCACAAACCAAGGATGATCCTCAACAAACCCTTGAGGCCCCTATAGAGCCTCACACACACCAAACCCTTATGATGTCGCATTTTATGTGAGAATGATTGGGTTAAAAATAATTATTCAATTTAGTCTATTATTTATAAGAATAATTTAGATTGTTGTTGGGGATTTTCGTACACCTACCACTAAAAATATACCTACAATTTTCTTTAAATGATTGATGGTGATAATTATTTATCATTCTATTGACACAACTAAGATAAAGTAAATAATTACAAAAAAAAATATAACACTTGAACAATGAACTTATACATATTTATGCATCTTAACTCTTCAATAATAGATGTAAATGAAGGTGATAAAGACTTGATTGATTGATCAGAACAACATGTGATGTTTTATTAAAACCAAAAAGGTGCCTTAAATAGGTGGCATACATCTATTTAAATCAATTGAACAATTTTCAAACTGTCAACAACTTTTTATATTATGCAAAGTAATCCTACCAAAAATATGTAATACACCAACATTCCCCCATTATTACATTAATCCAAACAAGAGTGGAACAATGTAAGGGTTTTGAACCCAACCTTTCTAGAGACTTTGATGTAGCACCTTCACTGATCCTCCTTTCTCGCTCAAGAAACACCGAACTAATTCCATAAGTGGATCTCTTAAACGTGGAACCTGAAACTATTAGCACTACTCAGGAAACACTGAACTGATTGCATCAATGGATCTTTTGACTATAGAACCTGAAACCATCTCCACAACATGAGTGTTTCCACCTCCCATGTACAATGAGACACATTTCCTATGAAATTCTACATCTCCTTCGAGTGTGTCTAATGCCTCCTCCAGTGTTGCACATGAGATGCCTTTCCTTTGAAATTCCACATCTCCTCTGAGTGTGTCTAACACATCCCCAAGTGTGTTGGAAACAACATCTCCACTATTGTACAAATCACCACCAATATGCCTACACATGAGATGCCTTTCCTCCAAAAGTCTACATCTCCTATGAGTGTGTCTAATGCCTCCTCAAGTGCTTGACAAAATATGAAGATCATGAAGAACAAATGCAGAAAATTTTGTGAAAATCTGTTAGGTTTTCTGGTTTTTGAAATTTGGTCAATGGTACATTTTTGTAGGGAGCTTAGCCGCATCCTATTATGGTGGGGGACTTATGATTAAATCCTCATGGAAATTAAATATCTCACTACCAATGATAGTTGAGTTTCATAAAATGATAAAACTCTTTGTAATGATGACTCATAACACTTGGCTCATGTGATTGGAAAGGGTGAGAAGAAAATGTAGGTCCTTTATTTACAAGTTTCCTTAGCTTGATGTTTTTGCTAGTCTAGGTTCTTTCTCTCCCCGGTTTGGTCTTTGGCCCTTGTTTTCTCCTAAAACATTATGGGTGGTGAGAGAAATAGAGTAGAGCCCACTTCATATGAAAAATGATAAAAAAATCACCTTGTTTGGGGTAATCTCTCTATAGAAGGCATCACTCCATATATGGAGAAACTACATGGCCACGACCCTCTAGTTACCAAATCTTTTCTTGAAGGGTGGGAGAATGAATTTTCATGTGCATAGGGTTGAAATCTTAGTCACTAAGGACCTCATTGCAAAAATCATTGGAATGTTAATGGAGGGCAATAAATTTTACAAGGATCATAAAGTGTCTCATGAAGCTACCAATATATCTTTTAAATATAGAGAACACGAGATGGATATGGCCACACATCAATCAAAGCCATTTGGGCTGAAGTCACATAATTTATCATGAGGTATTTAACCCTTGATGGTCACAAAACATGTTTAGATATCACTTCATGATTTTAAATCATTTTAGGCATGATAAATGGATATCTCTACCCTTTCATCTTCTCTATTATCTCTGTAATGAGATTAAAGCTCATAGGAAGAACCCTAATTCCCTTGTTATTCATGAAGAGATCATACTCCTTATGAAACATGCTAAAGCGATATCCATTTAGCCTAAAACTTTCAATTCTAAATAGAAAATTGAGTTTTCTCAAAATGTTCGTAGGCATTACATTGATTTCTCTATCAACCCTATAGATTGCCCATTAACACCCTAAGAAGGATAATTCAACCCCTAACTAGTGTCATTAGTATGAAATTGGTAAATATGACTTTAACTATGTGTCTTGCATGGAATATGTGTCTGATTCCCTAACCCCTAGTTCTGCTAAGAAGGGTAAATGCTAGGCGAGAGAATTCTTAAAACTCTCAATGTAAAAAAGGGTAAAGAGAAAAAAATGCCCTAATTTGTCTCATTCTATGATAGGAGACAAAAGAATGACCAATACCCACCATGTTCAAAAGCATTTGGAGAAATCTAGTGTGAATGCCAAAAATAAGATTGATGTGGAAGCGCAGGACAATGATAACATCACAAATTTGGAATGTAGATGTTGGGAATGAAATTCTGCATAGAAATCCTTATTGAAATAAATGAAGGTACCCTCACGGATATGGAAAATGGATTCCCTGCAACCAGAATAGGGGACATGAAGAGGGTGGAAAAGGATGTGACTAAGAGACAAAATAGTCTCTTCAAATGGACGGTGTTTGAAATTAACTTGCTTAAGAACAAGGTTAATACACTTAATGATAAAGTAAATTTGGTATAGAATAACTTATATAGAAACCCTACTTTCTAGAATGGTGATAAAATGTTTGCTCTTAAGATCCAAAATATGACCAAGAATGTGTCAATTGTGAAGATGGATCATGAGAAAAAGATTATGCATCTTGAAGAGACCATCGGCAAGGTAAATGATAAGCTCATAACATTCCTGGTTGTGATTAGAACAACCATGCAAAATAGTACTGATGGTCTTAAACAATTGAATGAGTAGGCACATGTTCTCCAAGGTTTAACTAAAGGTAACTCTTGCTCTCCTTTTGTTAATGTGGAAGACAAAGGCAAGAATGTTGCAGTGGATCATCATGAAACGAGTGCATGACCTATTGGTGGCCCCTCAACTAGAACATGTAGCCATGACAAAGGTAAGATTGATAAAGCTCATATTGTCCATGATGTTCTGAAAATCAATCAAATGATTCGAGATGATGTAGAAGCAACTAAAATGTGAAAAAAATATCTTTAGTAGGCTTTTAGGTCCATTGACCCTTTTTGTTTCCTTTTATTTTTTTTATGACCAGCTCTTGGTTTACATATGATTGTCTTTAGTGTGACAATTCTTTTTTTTCAAAATCTCTTCCAAACCTATTTTACTTTAATCAAAAACATGTTGTAAATTGTCAATATTAATTCAAAAACTATAGAAACAATTCCAATGATGGCCCTATTTCTTGTTTAAAAAAAAAAACAAGTAATACTAAATGCTCATCATTAGAAAATTACGAGAACACAATTCCCATAAAAAAAACATTTCAAGCATAGTCAAAAGCAACTGTTAGCTAATTCCTTTCCATTTCTGTGAAGCAGTTGCATTTATATGCATTACTAAAAAATATTTGTCTCAAAGAGAGTCAAACATAGGAAATCTATTAGGAAAGGCTTGTGACAATTACAAGCGTTTTTATTTAAAGCAGAGCCACCGAATTAAGGTCCGATCAGACATAATTGAGCCTGTGAATTTGTTCTAACACCCCACGAATTTGTACGTAGTAAGCATATGGCCGTAACGATGTCCATTTCCATCTCCGTCAATAGCCTTAAAAGCAGCAGCTTCTAAAACCAGTCCTCCATTTTGGCACCGGTCCAGAACTCGTACGGTCACTTTTTGGTTCGTGGAATCATTTATGACCTGTAACAATTGAAATGATTAGGTATAAACACTATCCAAATAAGCCAACAAAATTCTTAATGTATATTATGCAGTTGAGTTTACTTGGATGCAGGTTCCGCAGAGGGAAGGTTCCATGGCCTGCCCATTTTGGTCACAATAGCCAGTCCAAAGGTATTCACTGCGCCACTCCAAGGTCTGATTAGAGTCATATGTAGCGCAGTACAGCCCAGAGATGTCATACTTATGACCAGCAGAATCATAGTCACCGAAATTGGTATAAGTCTGCCCATTAACACAGACTAGGAAACCTACAAAGAAGCATACAGCAATCCACATCACAACCTTGGAAGCCATGACTGAAGCTATGAACCCAACCAGAATACTATGAACCGATTGTTGTGATAAGAAATGATATATTTTCCTTAGAATGACTCCTTTGATTTATAGAGTTAACATTAGGGTTTATTCGCAATGTATTTTCATCGTAGTCATGCAAGGCAAACTGGATTGTGGAATGGGAACAAGGGTAAATCTAAAATTTGATATATCCAACTCCGAGTTAGGGTTTGGAATGGGGACACAGCGATATTTTTAAAGTTTTGTACATCTAAAGTTTTTAGATCAGTGATTATTTTGAGGATATTGAGTAGATCAGTGATTATTTTGAGGATATTAAGTAGGATTTCTTTGTTTTTGTGCATTGGGTGACAATATACACCGTAAACAAATGTGCATTGGGTGACAACTATTTCGAGACTGTTTTTGTCTTGGAAGTAATTTATTGTAATATAATCAATCATTGTGTGTGTAGAGCGTGCAATACAAGGAAGTTCACAACTGTTACTCTTTTATAAATATAATGAATCATTTTCCAAAATAGTGTGTCATACTTACTCCTCTTAATCCTCGTCTATGTTATTATAAAATATTATTTTAGGATTGGGTTTTTTTTTGGTAATCGGCCTAAACCTCAGCCTAAACTTCATATTATTATTATTATTAGATTCGAACTTAAACCTTCTAGTTAAGAGGCTCCCAACTTACGCTGTAGGCTTATGTCTTTTAAGATTGTTATATATTATTATAAAATATTATATTCAATTAAAAATAATATTCAATATTATTAGTAATTAAACAATATTAAATTCACCTTTTTAATAACTTAATCATCAGTCATTGCATATAATCAATTGATTCTCTCTTTTACCAACTTAATCTAAATCTTGACAACAATGTGTCTCTCATGTTTTCTTGAGACTTTGTGTAATGTTACTATTGCATAATGCATACATTAACTAATTAAATCAATAAAATAATTATGAAAATCAAATATATTTATCTTAGAATATTGGTTGGTTCATAATTATTTTTATTATTTCTTTTGAATAAGTCAATGTGTCTCCTAACATATTATTAGCCTTACCAATTTGTTCATAAATATCGCTTGTCTTAAATATAAAGCAAAAAATAAAAAAAATAAAAAACAGAAAAAGATAGAAAGAAATGAAGGAATTGTAAGTGAAATGAGGACTAGATGTTTATAAATTTCATTGATTCCACAAGTTAACAAGTATAGATTTCTTCTAGGCTAGTGGACCTATTGGTAGGAAAGCATTGAACATAGATTTTTAGGTTTCTTTACCAATGAGGTGCCATTTCTTGAACAAATTTGAATATAATTTATAAAATAAAACATTCTTCTATGATTGTTCATATATACATTAATGTGTTAAATTGTTAAATAAATCAAAATAAAATAATTAGAGTCATACAAGGATTAGGGTATGCGAGAATTAGTCTATGTTATTATACAATATTATTTTAGGATTGGTATATACTATTATAAAATATTATATTAAACTAAAAATAGTATTAAATATTTTAAGAAGTTAAATAATATCATTGTAATACATCTGTAATACATAGTCACTTATGATTGGTTGATAGGTGCAAAACTAATTCATTATTTGTGTATAAGTGAATGCAAAAATTTTGAAAATGTCAATTATCAGTCTTTCAATTGATCCATATTAGAAATAGTAAAAAAAAAAATTCCTCTATTTTTTTAACATGATATATCTAAAAGTATTTAATTCATCCAATCAAATGTCAATTGTATTAATGACTTGAATGACATGACCACTATTTGATTTTATCTGCAAAAAAAAATTTCATTAAAATTTAATAAATTTTTTTGTAATATTTTGAATTTTGTGGCCCAATTTTCAACCTATTATTTTTTTGGATGATGTTGTATAGTGTAATAGATATGCCATGGTGGAAAAATAATTTGATTTAAAAGTTATTTCACTTACCCACAAACATATGGATTTATTCATTAGATTTTTTAATATATTAAATTATTTTAGTCATATTTGTAATCAATTTTTTTCATATTTGTATGCTTGTATTGATGTATCATCTTTTGGAAATTCAATCCTCATTAGTTAAAAATAATTCAAAAATATTAATAACAAATCTTAATCTATATCATGTAGGTATCAAAATGGCTCATGAACATGGGATAGATAGAATATGGGTTGAAAGTGACTCATTAAAAAGAATAAATTATTAAAATGGTACCACTGCCCCTTCGTAGACTATACATTCGCTAATTGAAGATTGTAAAGTTACACTTAATCAACTTTAATCATTATGCATTGATCCAACTGAGATCCAAATGTTATTATGCATTGATGCCGAGAAGTGCTTCAATCAACAATGCATTGGATTTGATGGAATCGTAATTTTCTAGAGTATGTTATCCATTAACTTAGAAAAATTGAAATATTCAAGAAAGAAATTGAAATATTTTCTTTTTAATGAGATAACTTTAATTTTTTTTAAAAAAATATTTATTAAGACTATTTATTGAAAAAATGGTAATCTTGATAATGACAAAAAAAAATTCACATAAAGGAAAAATGTTCCTTAACTTGATTATTTATTGTTAGTGTTTTTAATTAAACATGTGACTTTATTAAGCCTAGTTAGGTGTCACCTATTTGACTTGTTCTAGGTGAGTTGTATAGTTGGTTGTCAACACTTAGAAGTCTACTAGAGGTGTGTCAATTTCATTTTGACACACCATCCTAGTCTCATTGGTGATTTTTCCACCATTTCAGTTCATCCCTCCTTTCGTGGTTGGACTTGGTTGCATTCTAAGCCTATATGTACTCGACTTCTTCATTGAATGAATGGTCGACTTTGCTCATTGTATTTATGTGCTTTATTTTTATCTCTTCAAATCTTGATGGTTCTTTCATCCCAACAGTTTCCAAGGTCAATGTGGCTCAAATTCATCGTAATTGAAGTCCCTGCACGCAAATCCTGACCAATCACAGTTTTTTTTTTCTTTTAAAATAAAAGAAAGGTCAAAAAGGTAAAGTTGCAATGACGATCAAATTTAGGAACACCCGTTTAGTTACAATTCACACCTTTTTGAGAATTGTGGCCCCTAGTCAAATGGATCTTTCCTACCCCCCCGGGGGGGGGGACTTAATTTTGGGCCTTCTATTTTTTATTTTTCTCAAAAAAAATTAGGTGGAGAAAGAAATATTCCTTTCCATATATCTTTTTTAAGGAGGATTAATTTTGTGAAGTGACAAAATTATTTTTCTCTTAAATTTTTCTCCTTAACTCGAAATTGAGTTCTATTTTTTGCAAAAGTGCATAATTTTTTTGTCACAGATCCAAAAAACACACTAGAAAACTATCATTATAAATTTCTATTTTTAGTGTTTTCTGGTGGGTTTGATTACAGAGAACTCCTTCTATAAAGAGCCAAAAATAAGGGGGGAAAGATAATCAATGAGATATTGTGTATTTTCTATTTTTAATTTTGTTGGTGAAAAGTGATCATGTCTCTAACAAATAATCTATTCCATTCGATAATTCTGCAAAATCCTCCTAATAAAAGGAAAATCCAATGCGGATATTGTGGAAAGTATAGATATACAACATAAGAATGTTGGTTTCGTCAAATTGAGGAAATGTAGCAAATTTTTCTCAATCATAGTATTTCCTTACATGATTCTCCAACTCATACAGAAACATCATCCAGTCTCACTTGGCCATCTAGTAGGACATCATCATTTGTTGCTACATTTCACTTATTAACGAATTCCATATATTATTTGCATAGGGTATTTTCTATAGTCATACTAGATCCACCACTTTGGGATGCATCTCTATCATACATAGCATCTTTGTTTGTAGAATCCTATTTTACGGATTTGGATAAAAGCATTAAAGACATTCATGTTCTATTTGGTGATAACTTTCATGAAGCTTCATCAACATTTCCATCTTTGGACATTTCTCTTACCTCGCTTACATTAGCTTATATCGTGAGAGATTGTGTAGACATTCATGAGTTGCAATATCCAACTCAACTATCTTCATATGCAACAATATTATATTCACATCGGTCTAGACATCACCATACATTTATGGTCCTTGTTCCAGAATCTTTCATAGTACATGATCCATCACACATACATATTAGCTTGGATATCTTTGAGCATTATTCAAAGGCATGAGTGAGATCATTTCAATCTTTCAGTTATGTGCATCATTCAAAGATATTCATCATGCTTCCTACATATTCCTACCCAGAATGGGAAGTAATCTTGCACACATTTATGGTGTTGTTTGTTCCCAAGCATCTATCAGTACTACGTGAAGTTCATCACTTCTTATCTTCTGGGGGGTTATATGATCTTTACTTTCTCTCCTATGAGGAGAACATATTGTACTTTATGGTAGAAGTAGTCCTTGGGGGTTATCATAAGTCCTCCATCTATCACTCTTATCCTTCCTCACTTGTACATGTCATCGCATCTTATCTCCTTTTGGAGGGAGGTTTTATTCCCATTGGGTTTTTCTCATATATCCCTGCTTCTCAGTTATTTGTATTGTAAATGAGTATCTTATTTATGAGATACATATCTTTCATGTCCACCTAAGCTATTCTTAAGAGGGGGTGTTAGTGTTTTGAATTATACACATGGCTCTATGAAGCCTAGGTAGATGTCCTAGTTAGGTGTCACTTGTTTGACGTGTTCTAGGTGACTTGTCTAGTTGGTTTTTGACATTTAGGAGTCTATGAGAGATGTGTCAATTTTATTTTGACACATCATCCTAGTCTCATGGGCAGTTTTTATACCACTTTAGTTCATCTCTCCTTTCGTGATTGGTCTCGGTTGCATTCTAGGCTTATATGTACTCAACTTCTCCATTGAGTGAATGGTCGACTTTTCTCATTTTATTTCTCTTCTTCATTTTCATCTCTTAAGATCTTGGTGGTTCTTTCATTTCTAATTCTGATATTTATGTAGCCCAAACTATACTAAAATATTTTCTATCTATTCATTTAGTTTTGAATGCTCCCGTGTCACTTTTTTAACACAAAAAAGAGGGAGATGAGAGGTCGATAGCTTCAATGATTTCCCACTTTAAGAATTTAAAAATAAGATCAGATAATAAAAATAAGGCAATATTTTTGATTGTCACAATTAAAGAAGTTTAATTGTTACATTTGGAGAATACATTTTCATTTCTCTTGATGTGATTTTTATTTTTCAATGATTGGAAAAAATTGACTTAGGTGCAAGAAGGGGCAAGTGGATGGTTGTATTATAAGATTTTTATTTAGAAATATGATTTATGACACATGTTAGGTGTTAGGACATTATTAAGTCTTTGACAATGGTTGTTGAACATTTGTCTATAAGTTATTGTAGACAATTATTATCTTGAGGTAAATTCTACAATCAATTACTAAAACAAATTTATAGTTTTCAATTAATAGATGAGTCACATATTTTATGAGGTGAATTGTAAGGAGAGTTGGTAGGGTAGTGACACTTGCAATATGCTCCCTTCTTTGTGCTTGAATTTTAAACTAGTCGTGTGAATGAAATAGTTGTTTGTGTTAAATGACATCCAAAACTTCAATAATTTATTTTGATTCCCATTTAAAATTTTTGCACATACACCCTTTCACTCTATATTGGTTTAGAAAAGAACAATTCATAAGGTGTTCACTCTTCTTGTGACTTCTTTTAAAAACAATAGTAGCATCTAGAGTGATTTTATTTCTAGTGTTATTTTTTTTAAATTAGTGACCTCATGAAGATAATGAAACACATTTTTTCATTTGTTTACAAATGAAACTTCTTATTTTATTAGTGACATCTTCTTAGAACTCTTCAAATTTTATTTCTTTATAGCTTTTTCCTTCGATATTTTATGTTGGATGTTTGTTGTTCATTGCACGCATTGAAAATATTTATTTCCTACTAAATGTGATCAATGAGGAAATTGCCATTATATGTGAAAAAATATTTTATGGGACTGGATGTGGCTATGGGATATTTTGAAAATAGTTTATTTATATCTACTCAAAGTAGTGGAAATATGCACAACTTTGTGGGCATTCTTGGCATGGCTCGCTAGGAGAAGATGATCATCTTCTTGAGGGATTTATACAACAAGAAATGCTTCTTGATAGATAGATCAAACTTTATTAATGATGCGGGAGATGTAGCAAACAATCTTTGGTTTCTTGATTTGTAGAAGAAAATGTCTAACAATATACTAGGGCATGGGATTCTTAGAATCAAGAATGTGGCTATGGGAGATTTTAAAAATAGTATAGTTAAATATACTCAAGGTAGTATACATATGAATAAATTTGTGGGTGTTCCTAGAATGAATTGTTAGGAGAAAATGGTCAACTTCCTCAAAGATTTATACAACATGAAACCCTTCTTGATGGATAGATCTGACTTTCTTCATGATGTAGGAGATGTAGCAAACAATATTTGTGATGCAAGTGTCAAGGGTATGATGATCTAATAAATGGATTCCTTAACTCTCTATGAAGAGTGACAAACTATGACTCTCACACTGTTACAAATTGATGCAAAACACAACCATAATACCCCCCATGGACTCATGAGTTGCAGACAACAAAGATGGGTTCATTATGGAGATGCTTACTAGGACTCAAGCCATTATTCTTCATGCAAGGATGGATACAAGTATTACAAGCCAACACAATGATAAATGGGGGTCTTATAAATCATAGAGTAATAAAAATAGGCTTGGTCCATGCATACAATGAAACTGATTGAGACCTTAGGAGGCATTTGCTAAACTGTCCAGTCAAATGCTAGTAGCCCTGTCCAACCAGTACAGTCAAGATAACTTTGGAAAGTTCCAAAATACTTAGGGATTTAATAGAATATTAAAATACCCTTTACAAAGATAAATCTAAAATAGGAGCACAAAGATTTGAGGGGTCAGAATAGAGATTGGATCAAAGAATTTCATACTGGACCAAAGGGCTAATTAGGCCTCCATTAAAGAAGGAAGTGCTAGAAAATGGAAGCATTTCCTTCTAAAACCAATTGGAACACTTAGGTATTCACAAAAAAATCAAATCCATAATTAGGGCCCTTGGTGCTTGGTTCTCTAGAAGTTATACACTACTATGTACTTTCAGATTTGGTGCATACATGGAGATATACACCTAGGGCTCGATCACATGGCCATCTCCCTGCATCAACATAAAAATAACTTGCTGAATCTTTGAAATAATATTAAAAAGAAGTTTTCCACCAGAGATTATCCAATTCCCATCGTGGAAACGCTTCAAATTTGAAAAACAATGTGAAACCCTTAGAAATGAACAAAAACTAGAGTTGCAGAGATAAAAATCATGATAACTAGAGTTATAGGTACGATATCTTCACCAAACTGGTTGCATTCAAAGGATAAGACACATGGGGATCTTACCAAGTCATTTTTATGTAGATTTGAAGTCGTAGATATCTGTACAATCCACTATAACAGTAAAAATATAGGAAAAAAGTTATTTTTATTGATTCAAGAGTCAAATTACACCATGTGGTCTTCCACCCACCTAAAAGGCTATGAAGACCATACCCAATGGTTTTACAACAATTTTTTAACCTCTTAGCCATTAGGGAAGAGTTACAAACAACTTTTTGAAAAGTTGCTAATATTAAGCAAAGTTGCAATTAAGCAACTTTTGCAATTTTGCAACTAACGAGCAACGTGACTCATGAAAACTTAAGTCCCTAAAAGGAACCTATATTATTAGAAAACCATCCTAAGATACTAACCTATCCTAGAAACAAACACTTATTAGATCCCATTACCATAGTGTACCAAGTGGCTTATAAGTGCCCACACTGGAAATAGGTCAGACAAGTGGATCTCAATGATTGACTAAGTCTAAAGCTTTGAAATACATGATGTCCCAGATCCCTTTGGGCCAAGAGTGTATTGAAAACATCAAGGTTTAAATATTTCTACAATCTTCATGTGACTTCATGTGTTAGGAGGTGCTCCTGCACCATACTCCGCATGAGAATTAGATTTCAAGTTCTTAGTTGAGTTGAGGAGATCCAAGGTTGAACCATGTGCTTCTATCTGATCCACTGTCATCCAAGTGACATATATATCATGGATTTCCTTCTAGTTTACCAAATTGTACATATAGGTGTGATTTCTAGTCTTCTTCCATTCCTTGGTTGCAAGGATCTTGTCTAATTGAACTGGTAGACTTGGTGGAAGAGTTGTAACATAGATTTCATCCAAAGAGTCATCAGGATTGTCTTGTATCTCAGAGGTACCTACATCACCTTTAACAAGAGTAATTTATGCAATATTAAAGATAGGAGAAATAAAAAGTGTAGGGGGAAGAGAGATCTCATATGTATTTTCACCCATTTTGTGTTTACTGTACATTGCTCTATTTTATTCATATGAAGCTTGGTGTGTCTGCCCTTAGGAAGTATTTTTGGTCTGAGATAATCCCATACTTTATCCCCTATTTGAAAATGAACTTCCCTTCTCCTCTTAGCTGCATTTTTCTTGTAGTTTAGAGTGGTGTGTTCTAGTTTTTGTTTTACTTCCTTATGCACTTGTTAAATGTATTGAGAAAAGTCTTCTCCCTGGGCACTGAATTTGAAATCAGAAGGTAGATCAACAAGGTCCAATGGTCCTTTAGGATGCACTCCATAGACTCTTTGGAAAGGAGTCTTTCCAATAGATCTATTGATGGATTCATTAAATGCAAATTCTGCTTGGGGCAAGATGACATCCCAACCTTGTGAGTGCTTCTTGGTGAGACATCTTAATAGATTTATGAAGGATCTATTTACTACTCCTAGTTGGCCATTTATTTGGGGATGATATGATGAACTGTATGTCAGATTTGTACCCAATTTCTTATGGAGTGTCCTCCAAAAGTGTTCTTGGAACTTAACATCCCTGTCTGAAACTATAGTCTTTGGGAGTCCATGAAGTCTATCCACTTCCTTGAAAAAGAGATGTGCAATGTGAGAAGCATCATTAGTGCTCTTGCAAGGGACAAAGTGTGCCATCTTGCTAAATCTGTCCATAATGGAAAAAATATTGTCAAATCCCTTCTTGGTTCTTGGAAAACCCATGACAAATTCCATTGATATTGACTCCCATGGTCTAGAAGGTATTGGCAAGGGCTGATATAGTGCTTGGTTTGTAGTGACCCCTTTCGCTTGTTGGAAAATTTTACAAGATTGAACAAAATTCTTAACACCTTGAACCATCTTGGGCGAATGGTAACTTATTTTCACCAACTCTATGGTCTTGTCTATACCAAAATGACAACTCATACCTCCACAATGTTTCTCCTTTATTATATTAGTCCTCATAGAACATTTTGGAATGAAAAGTTGGGCACCTTTAAACAAAAGTCCATCTTGGATCAAATATTCTATAAAATTAGTATGATATCTCTCAGAGAGAGTAGTACAAACCTATTGATGAGACTTTGTAAAGGCCTTTTCAATGGTAGATTAGTTTTCACCGGATACCGGAGTATCGACCAAATTCACCTGAAGAGGCTTTCTGGAGAGATAACTCTCCTGGCCTCCAAGCACTTGGTTATCAGGTCACGATAGTGTAGGCTTAGCTTAGTTGGAAAAATGAATTTTTGTTTTGAGGGGATAGCTTTTTTTTACTCATAGACCTCTAAAGCTTTGGGTATAATGGGCTCCCTGCAAGTGTAGTTAGTATTCGACAAAGAAATAGAAAAAGATGAGACAGGGTTAGTGCAGATTTATAACTATATCCATGACATGTTCTCATATAATCAACTAAGTTCCAGATAAAATAAACAATAGATACTAGATATACATGCAATCCTCAATCAGACATATATCAGTGGAAAAACAAAGTATTTCATTGAATCATTACATAATTGGAAAAAAGGACATAAGAAAGCTTACAACATGAGAAATGTTTCACTAAATCTGGGATCAGAAACAACACAGAGCTCATATCTGAATGATGTTCCTCATTATTTTGTCAACTTCAAATCCATCTTCACTGGTAGTTACACTAATGGCTCCAAGGGAGCATTGATGTACTCTAAACTTCTGAGAAAACAAGATTGCTAAAAAGACTGAAAGCTTGCATTACTAGTGGACAACTAAAACATCAATTTGTCAACCCTTTGAATGATGTCAGGCCAGGTATTTATAGAAAAATATAACTACCTAAAGAAATTATGCTAGCTATTTACATTATATTACATTACTTATAACCGGTACTACATGAGCTATCACAATTTCCAAATATAATACAATCATTCGAGAAGAGAAGAGAGGAAAGAAAGGAAAGAGCCCTGGGAGAATTTCCATTGGAAAGAGTGTCATTGTAATATAGACATGATAGATATTCCTTAGGTGACCTGGGCCATACACCCTCTTTAATGTTCTTTTGTACCTCAGTGACCTGGGCGAGTGGAGGTACACCAGAGAGTAAATGCCAGAAAAATGCCTCGGGGCTCGGTAGACATTTGCAGTGAACCAATGGGCTAATAGTGATTAGTCATGCCAAGAAGGATAGCTACGGACTTGGTAGCATGTTATGGATAGTGATTGGTCAGCTTGAGGGAGCTATCAACTCTCATCACTATAAAAAATACAAAAAATGGGACCTGAGAATCGAGGTCCGGGACCTTACGCTCAAAGTATAAAGAATGAGAACTACTGGAAACCTTTTTGTTGAAGGATCCCTAGAGTCTGGGGTATCTTACTAGCCTTTGAAGTTTTCATATGCCTCCATAATCTAGAGAATGCGATCTTCTTCTATGTCCTTCAAATAATCACAACGATCCATGGATCCTTCAGAATGGAGGCCGACACTATTGGCCTTATCTTTCAAATCTGCAGCCACCTTGGTTGCATCATGGGATTTGAGAAACACTTGGGAGAGTCCCACAATGCTACGTAGAACAATCAATATTTCCTCCAGATCATAATTGAATGTCAATCACTTCGTCAAACTTACCATTTACGAAATCAACAAGAGTGTAAGTCCTGGGGCTAAGAGGATCAACTGATGTAATCTCCTAGATGAGGGAAACATATTGATCCAAAGGAGTTCAGATCACCTACAATTTTTCCTCCAACACTCGTACTAGTTTCTTGCCAGTTTTAACTTTGAATGCAAGTGTAGAGTATTGACTCTGAAGGAATCCATATAATTCATCCCCTAAAATGCTGGTATTTATTATCTTGTCTTCCTCAAGATCTAGAATCTCTGACGAGGTATCTCTCCACTCTTCGTACTTCTTGATCTCTCCTGCCATTGGGGAAGGGTGGCCTCTATCTGCTTCGCTAGATCATTCACCCAAAAAAAGTATGGGAAAGACTCAGACAAGAAACTTCTTATCACTCCTATCTAATGAGTGATCCACTCATCCACTGCTAACACCTTTTCATGATATTTAGAGAATCAACAACACTTTGTGGTAGCGGTGTTCCTGGGACTGAGGGTCCGAGTGTTTCAGAGGCGAGGGGATGCACTAATTCTACTAGGATTCCCAAAAGGTTGGCATTGGTTGTTTTTAGCTCCTGGATCTTATGAGACTGCTTCTCATATCAGGCCCAAATAGCCTAACCTGCTTCACTTAGGAAGTCCAGTTCCCCTTGTTGAGTTCTTTTTCCCAGAGACACCTCCGTGATCACATATTCTTCGACAACTTCCTTAGAATCCTCTTTTCCTACTGGAGGGGTGGTGACTATCACCAAAATGTTTCTGTCTGGGGCCCTTCTAGTGCTATGAAGGGTACGAGCCTTCTTCTTGGGAATTTAGCTTTCAGCCAACATCTTGGCAAGTGATAGTGGGGCCGTTATAGTAGTCAGGGATTTCCTTTTCTAGGCATCCATTAACCACTACGGCAGGGCATCTGGCCCACCTGTCATCAGCATCCCCAAGCCTGAAGAGTCTCTGGGATTCTATTCAAGTCCACCCTATGGTGTATTATCCATTGTATAAGTGGGGTCCTTATCTGTGTGTTCTTTACCTCCCTCCCCATCACCTTCTAGGATGACGTCCTCTGGTGGACTAGGTGGAGGGGGAGGGAGAGACATTTCATTGAGATCTACTTGATGAAAAATGGCTGCAAATTTGACAACTTCCAGGTCCGGTGGTGCGAGCAAGCCCTTATTACCAGTTAAGTCCAAGGGGGAAGCATCAGAGGTTACGGTTGTTCCCGAAGGTCTAGTTCCCTCTTCAACCAATACTTGTTCTAAAACTGGGTCATTCCTCTATTCTTGTAATGCTTCCTTTTCGGCTTCATCAATCCATAGCTCGTCTTCTTCTCGAGCTGCCACATCTTTCATCCCTATTGAATCAAGTATCGGGACTTCAACTTCCTGTCCCTCTATTCGTTCTATGACACTGTCAACCGTACCCTGTAATTCTTTGAGATCGCCCATCAAGAAGAAATCATTGACATTGATCTGTGCTATCTCTGGGGAACTTGTTGGATTATGGACTCTTTTTCAGAGGAGGAGAATGAAAGAACATCAACCTCTGGTATATCTTTGGGCTCCAGGCCTGGATTCATTCTTTGTAGGGATTGGCTTTCCTTTTTTTTCTTTCTCCTTTTAAGTGGTACTTTGAGATCTAGAGCTATCGCTACTATGATGATTCTGATTCACATGTTGCACTTAATAAAATAGCCAAGGAGGGAGAGCCTCCTGGTGGGGGACTAGAGCCTACTAGGGTAGCTGAAAGACCAAAATTCACTCTGGCATTTTCTTCATCCATTAATTTTTGGGAGTGTTCCATCTTTTCACCCAACTTCTTCATAAGAGGAGCCAAAACGGGGTCCGGGGTCAGCGATGGGACACCGACCTTCTTCTTGCTGTGGGATTTGGATTGCTCCAGGGCCCGAGAACTTGAAGCTCTCAAATAATTCTTGTCTAAACAGACACTCTTCATGTAGAGCTTCTCAAAATACAAGGGGCTATGCTCAATTACTACTCTCAAGATGACCTCAATAT
>MU217298.1:0-24203 GCA_018584345.1 Thuja plicata | reverse complement strand
AAACATGCATTTAATAGACATTTCCAATTGGAAAAGTTTAACCACTTATCTAGCTTAGCTATAATTAATCTAGCTAGACCATATGTTTGATGAAAATTAATTTTTATTTAGAAATACTCAAATTTAGTTGTGCTGATAAGTGGTCCTGAAATGTGACACAACTTTGTGCTTTTACCCCTTGATCCCGTGAAAGATGAAGGCATCGTTGACTCTGCAAAAATGTGGGAAGCTATGGTCCCAATGAATTTGGGGGAAGTGGTCCCATGGAGAGACCTATACAAGTCCTTCCCTAAGACCACCAACCATTGTCAACCCTCGGAGCCCATGGGACTACTGGGCAAGTGGCTAGAGGACGTAGGAAGTCATGTAGAACTTCCACTCTAAATTGACCCTCTTCAGCTAGGCGTCTACATGTTTGGCAATGATATCAGTCTAGTTGAAGTGAGCCTTGTTGGTGGTCATATGATATAAGAAATAATACATCCAGGGGGAAAGTTCCTGGGTATGTGGTTCCCTGAAGATCCTGCATAAGAAGATAATTCCCGCCTGGATGGGCTCCTTAAAGTCGGAGCACATAATGTCTGTTCATATCTTCTTGTAGTCCCGACATGAAATTTTCATCCAATATGTGTTGAGATGGTGTTGGGACATGTCCTCTGCATCCTCATACTGCTGGAGGGCCTCAGCCTTGGTGAGAGAAATAGCTCTTGCGAATTGCGGGATACGCCACCTTGTGGCAGTGGCGTCATGGTCCAATGTGACGATGGGCACTGGGAATCCAAGGGGAGTAGGGGACACCACCTCAGCAACCATACTGCCTTGGCAATAACGCCTAGCCAGGAGAAAATTTTCTCTGGTGCTTGTACTGAGCATGGAAAACTAGCTGCTTGAATGATTCTGGATGCCTCTAAATTAACTGAGACGGAGTCATTGGAGCGCCAAAGTTGATAGATCATTTGTATAAGGCTCTACAATTTGGCCCAAGTTCCAAAATCTATGTCGGTGATCTCTTTCAGTTCTGACTCAATCTAGGACCCATGGATTGTCCTGTTATTATTATATTTTTGGGTTAGCGGGAGATTTGCCTATGTCTTTTCTACGTTGTTCTTCTTTCTTATGTCTGCAAAGACACTTGGGAGTTTCAGACTCCCGAGAGGTGAAGATCCTAAAGCCATTTCTTTCTTACTTTAAATTTTACTTGCAAACCAGACAACAGTTAGTACACAAACATTGAGAAGTTCTAAATTCTGAATGCCATGAGAACATCATTACCTTTTCACCTAAAATAGAGAATTGTTAGGGCATCCTAAATGGGATTATGTGTCTGAAATTCTATGTAATTTTAACATATAAAACACTTCTCACTTACCAAGGATCCAAAATGATAACTCAAAAATTAGGTCGCATAAGGTGGGAAAGGCCATATTAATTAACATGCTTGATACTAATGCGATAAGATAGTGACTGCAAGTAATAAGACAGGTGGCTCGATTGTCATACTTTAACACGCCCCTGCCCACTCGGCAGAGTAATGATGAAATTAGACAGTTGTTCTAGTGTGAGTGGCATGAATGCTATTTGGAATGGATTTTAATTGTTCATTCATGGGAACTAATTTCACTATTAAGGTAGAAAGGATGGAGGAGAGAGAAAATTTAATGGCCTATTGACAAGCTAACCTCTGCAATCGACATACTTACCTCCTCGTCATCCAGGGTGTCACCAACCAGTGTGGTGAACCTAGTTATTGGGAAGACATGGTTTGAGACCTTGTAAAGAATAAAAATGACAAATGGGTCCTTTAGGGACAACTTCCCTAACACCAAGCTGAGAAACAACTTCAAAACACAGAGCTTACAAGCAACAACAGGGCACACAACACACTGCCACTTCACAGAACTTATAAACCAGGGTAGAAATCACAATGAGCTCCTAGAGATTGTACACTCTAACTTATAGGCCCACAGACTAAACCTCGCAGAGCGCACCCCACTAACTCTACCGCACGGGGCACCCATGAGCTATTTACAACTTATATACAAAAATGTACATGACTCGACCAAAACTAGACTAATTTAAAGACTCCCCAGTAGGGAGCAGACAATAATCATAGGAATTTATAGCCCAGGAGGGCGAAGTCCTTTCCTTTTGAGCTCGATGGCTACAAAGGGAAGAGGACACACCAGACTCAAAGATAGCATCATGCCAAACATCAGATGCAATCTTAGAGTGGCGAAAGATGAAAAATGACCAAGAGAAAACAAGAAACAACAGGAAAAAGGAAAATGACCCAACCACATAAAATGACGGAAAACACGCCAAGAAAGAAAAGGCAAAACCGATGAGACATGCAAAGCAGACAAAAAATGAAAGGAAATGAAAAAGAACAAAGGACGGAGCCCAAGGGGCCTACCTAAATCTCAAAATACCGAATGGAAGGACCTGTAATTGCTTCACTTTGTCACCTAAACACTCCACCAGAATTGACAAACACACTACTGCACCTTCTAGCTAGAATGCTTCGCTCAGAAAACAAATCACTTCACTCTCTAGAAAAGCTTGCAAGAAGGTAACTTGTTTGTGGTAAGTGTAAAAGTGATAAGGTAAAACACCTTAAGTAATGCCAAGGAAAGCATATTAATTACCAAAAGTAACTTCAAGAAACACGTCGAAAACTGGGGTCTAGGCTCACTGAAGCCTAACAGTCTCTTTTCTTCTGAAGAAAATAAATGATTGTTGGGCATAGAAAGTCTGAAACCACCCACTTGGGAATGACACTCTGGGACACATATCCCATAAGAAACAACAAATGTAGAAGGGAGACTAAAAGTGGACCAGAGAGCTCTAGAGAGGCAACGGACTAGGCCAAAAAAAATGGAAAATCAAAGGAAAAACCGAGAGGAGAAAGGAAGAAAAGAAAAGAAAAACAAAAACAAAAAGAGGGGGACCCAAAATTTTGCACGTAAAATGTAGGGAAGGGTATGTAGGGCATAACAAATGGTGATTTTCTGGGAAAGATGCCTTGTACATTTTAGAACTCCAAAACTCTGGTTGAAATGGAAGGGACCTTATCATCAGTAAAGAAGAGGTGTCACAATGTGACTTTGGAATCGGGGAAATTTGCTGAGACGTTGATATCAATCTCTTCCACTAGTCCTAGGTGACAGATGAAGGGATGAAGGTAGAACCTGGTTGGAGATAAAACATAGAAAATGCACTATCATAGCAAGGCCGGCACCCCCTTGGGTATTTCATATTTCCCCAGATTTGGATCTTCCCGTCCCCATCTCATATTCTCTTTTTTTTTGTGAATGGGGGGAGGCGATACTACTATGGCGGTACTTATTTCAAATCATCATCCTTTTGATTATCAATTGGAATGGGAAACATCCAACCCTGAGATATTTTCAAGTTGTATTTTTCTACTTGGGCGCCCTTCATAGAGAGTGCAATCGATCCATCTTTCTTTGAACCCTTTTAGTTCTTAGTATTTAAATAACTCTCTTTTTGAAATGACATCTGACCTTTCTTCCCTCGGGGAGGAACATCAATATCTAGATCTGAGAAGAGCCTCCGACATTCAAAATCTCATGTGAAGAACTTCTCAAGCTAAGGATAAGGCCTGATTCAGGTACCATTTAGCTCCGGACCACCAGAATGTGTGAGGGGAATTTCTCAACTCATGCGACTATTATGTAGAGCATACCATTTCAAAAAGAGAGGAACAAAATAGTGGAGACACCCAAAAGAAAAGAAACAAAAAAAAATAAAGGACAGACACGACACCCCAAAGATCGGGGCAAAAGCCCCCAAAAAATTATTTACAAGCGAGAGCATGCCAGAGCGACACACCCGAAAGCTACTTACAAAGGGTATATACATATGATACATTTCCCACGCGGGCTTTTATTTTTCTACCTCACTCAAATTAATATTTGAGGAACTTCTCATTGACAGGTAGTGGGACAACTCCTCTAGTTAAGGAACTGAGGTGATAGGTGTTGGCTCCACAAATTTTAGAAGTTTGATAAGGTCTGAGCCAAAGACTCTGGAACTTGGTATGCTCACCTTTCTTCTCCCGAGCTTTCTCCCACAAGAGGAATAAGTCCGAGAGTTGAAATGCCTTAAATTGGGATCTCTTGTCAAACCATTGTTTGACCACATCTTGGTACTTTGCAAAATGTTCCAGTGCACAATCCCTTTTCTCTTCCAACTGTACCAGGTTGAGGAGACACACCTCAACTATGTTATCCTGATTGTTGAACTCTTGCATGAATTATAAGACTAGAATTTTTAGGTTCACAGGGATCGCTGGGTTTAATCCATACACCAGATGAAATGGGGAGGTCCCTAGGGCTGCCTTGATTCATATGTGATCTGCTCACAAGGAAAATCTTAGTTTTTGATGCTAGTCTTGGGGATTCCTTTCAAGAAGGTGTTTTATTACCTCTAAAAGGTTCTTGTTGGTTGATTCTGCTACCCCATTGCCCTGCGGGTAGTAATTACTGAAGAAGTTGAGGGTAACATTCCTATCATAGGACCACTCTAGTAATTGAGTAGAGGAGAATGCTGGGCCATTATCGCATACTAGGACAAAAGGCATTCCAAACCTTGTGAAGATGTTTTCTTCGATAAAATGAATCACTACATTTGTGGTGTTCTTCTTGCATGGTATAGCTTCGGTCTACCGGGTGCAATTATCAGTGGCATTCAAGATATATCGGTGGTTCGCTGTTGAGTTGGGATTTATTTCTCCTATGAAATCAAATTCTCACTGGGTGAAAGGTCTTGATTTGAAAATGGGTTGGAGAGGCATAGCCAGATTTTTTCCCTCGATGTGGTAGTCTGACAAGTGTGGCATTTCCTTACGTGTGTGTAAACATCTCAAAAAACATGGGGCCAATAATACCTGAACCATAGGATTTGATGAGCAGTGGCATCAGCTAACCCATGTCCAGTACCAAAACACCCATGGAATTCTTCTATCATTTTGGCAGTCTGTTCGTGGTCCAAATAGTGGAGGTATATGCCTTCATAATTTCTTCAAAAAAGGGTCTCATTTTTTATCATGAAGTGCATGCTTTTTAGGCAGAGAGCCCAAATTTTACTAGGGAGGAGCCCTTCTGGGCACTAGTTATTCAATAGAAGGTACACCAAGTCTGCATACCAAGGATACTGCATGATGGATTAAATGATGTAGGTGTGGCATTCAATATGTAGGTGGGTTTTGGCCATAGCCTTGTATAGCCCTTGTCCTTAAAAAAGTTTCATAGGTTTCATCTCTAGATTGTACTCTTGAAGGATAGTCATCCACTTCCCCTGGCGCTCACCTAGTTCTCTTTGAAGCAATAAAGATTTGACAACCTGGTCAGGGAGAATGGTATGCACTTTGGTGGGAAGGATGTAATGTTATAATTTCTTAACTATCCGAATGAGGGCAAAGGCTTGTTTTTGTAGAGGTGAATATTGCACCTCCCAATTCTTGAAGGGGGAACTCAAGAAAGTAATGGGTTGCTCTTCCCCTTCAACCTTTTGGGTTAATACGGCTGCCACAGAGTGAGCAGAGGAAAAAGAGTATATGTGAAATGGGAAGGAATAATCCAGGCTAGCTAGGATAGGGGCCTCCATGATAGCCTACTTGATCTGGGCAAAGGCATGTTTTGCCTCTAGAATCCACTCAATTTTTGTATCCTTTTTCATCATGTCATTTAGAGGTTTTACAACCTTGGCAAAACCAGTGATAAAATTCCAGATGAAATTGATCTTCCCAAAGAAAGACCTCATGTACTTTTTACTACCGGACATTTTTAGTTCTAGCAATGCTTCAACTCACTCAGGGTCAATAGATATACCCTTTTTTGAAATGATATGTCCTAGCAATTTTCCCTATGTTACTCTGAATATACACTTCTTTGGGTTGAGGGAAATGCCAAACTGATGATGCCTTTTGCAAATTTTGGCTAGATGGGTAGGGTGATCACCTCTCTCTCGAGAGAACACAGTCAAATCATCAATGTAGATGATTATACATTTGTTGACTAAGCATTTGAAGGCTATGTCCTTGGATTTTTAGAATTTGGCCCTGACATTAATCACCCCGAAAGGCATTCTTCTATAGGAAAATGTTCCCACTTGGTGGTGAACGTTGTCTTGGCTCTATCTTTGAATTTAACCATAACCTGGTTGTATCCAAAATATCCATCCAAAAAGGACATAATATGAGAACCGTTAACAATTTGCAACACCTCTTCTAGCAAGGGAAGAGGGTGATTATTTTTCTTCGAGGCCTTATTTAGATTCTGGAAGTTGACACACAATCAAATTTCTCCTTTCTTCTTCCTAACTGGTACTAGATTGGCTACCCACATGGTATGTCAGATTGGGAAGATTATCCGGGTGGCCAGTAGCTTTTGAACTTCTTGATCGACAAGAGGCTCAATTAGGGGATTGAATGGTCTCTATTTTTTCTAGAATGGCTTGGAACCCGGTTTTAGGGGGATGGTGTGTGTCATGATAGAAGTATCATAGGTATTGAGATCTTCATATCCCTAGGCAATTATATCAATATATTCTCGAAGGACTGTGAGAATCTTCTCTTTCTCTTCGAGAGAGAAAGAGGTGCGAATGTAGACAATTTTGCTGACCTAGCCATAGTCAGTGAGAGCCTTCTTCATTTGAGGTTCAATTTCTACCTTGATTTGGTTAGCTTCTCCCATCTAAGGGAGCCATAGATGGGATAAATCAGTCGAGATATACCCATTCAGGGATTTAGACTAGTTCTAACTCAAGAGCATCCCGTAGGTTTTAGGGATGTCGACCACCTGGATGTCAATGACGCTGGATATCTGGGGATCTTGTACCAACTAGATCAAGACATTTTTTTTTTCTCCCACCATTTTAATAGTAGTCTTGTCCAGCTGGAAAACCATTCCTTTGGATGGTGTGGGAGTCAGTGTAAGCTTCTTGCAGATAGATAGGGGCATGACATTACATGAAGCTCTGAAATCCACTAGATAGTTGTGTAGGTTTTTTCCATAAATCTTAAGCCTGAGAAAAAAGGGGGGATCCTCTATACTCCCCCAGAATATGGCCACATTAGCGTCATCAAATGTTACATACTTAGGCGGGTGGTCTCATGATTTTGGGTTCTCTAGGTATTATAGGAGAGACTTTCTCTTCTTAGGACAACTAAGCAGGACCTCCATTAGGGTCATGGTGGTAGTAGTTTTCTCCATCACCTTTGTGATGTCAAAATTTCCCTTGTAGACCCAGGTAGCCTTACCAACAAAATCGCGTGTATTTGTAGCCGTGGGTCCTTTGGGAGGAGATGGGTTAACGTTTGCCAAAGGGTCTGCCAGGAGATTCATAATCTGTGGTGGGATCAATATTGTAAGGGGCCCTTTGTTTGACTGGCTCCAGGTGTTGTAAGGAGTCCCAAGGTTGGTAAAGGCATTGGCTTCAAATTCTAGGAGGGAGTCATCGAGGAAACCCTGTAAGCTGAGTTCTTCCTTGTTTTCTTCACCATCATTTGAAAGATAGTTTCACACGTGAAAGAGGAGAGGTACGGTTTGGCTAAGGATTTTGGAGGAGGAGAGTCAGCATTTTTTTTCCCATCAGACTAGGATATCAAGATGATATTTTCCAGTGTGGCACAGTTTATCTCAGAATGCAAACTAGTGTCATGCAACCAACACCAAGACATTAGAGGGTGGAATTTGGAAAGCTGTGCGGAATGACTAGGTCTCGCGCCCCCTTGGGTGTTAGGCTGATTGGGGGAATGCCCCCGTTGTTCGGCATGTCATTCCACTGTTAGGTGGGCTCAACATTGTTGTTTCCATTGTTGTTGTAGTGATTCCAGGGTCTGGAGTTATTGGAACTCTGTTGTCCTGAAAAGATATTCCCCCTTTGGGGGGATTGGTCCCGTGGGATGTGGAGGTTCCCATTTTACACTATCCCATGTTAGTAGTGAGTGATGAAACTAATCGCTGGAGGGATTTGACCTCAGCAGACAATTGGGTAGTAGTGTTACAATGTAGCGATTGGGGTGGTGGGGTATGTGCAGATGCACTTACCTCTGCTGGGGGTAAACCTCCAAATGTCGGCGTTTGGAAGAAAGGTACTCTAGACAGCCGGGGCATTGAGGTTTGTTGCTATTTTTAGGGAGCGTGCTCCAGGTTTGGAGGGTTCTGATGGGGAGTGGGATAAACATACTGGGGAAATGTATTTATCGTAGGTGCGCCTAGTGCTAAATTACGATCATACCCTCCTAGGTAGGTTATTCCTCCAGGTAGTGTGTTATAAGGTAGGCCCTGGCCGATACCACCGGGAGCTTTATTCAAGTTTTGGGATAGTTCGAGGGTGAGGTTGTAAACTTTAGCCAAGGTATCTATGTTGTTGGCAGTGGTGGTTCTCCAAAGAAGCGTAGTGACGAATGGGTCCAAGGCATTAAGGTACATCTGGATAGCCACATCACTAGATGGGACAAAGGATCCTATACACCGCTTCAAGGCTCTCTAGAATCTATAGTTAAAGGTTTTTAGGGGTTCGTTGGGTTCCTTCCGGATGGAGATAAACTGACTATGAGACCAGGCTAGGTCCACATGGACCTAAAATGCCACAAGAAAGATGGCCTCCATGTCTTGCCAACAATTGATGGAGTTGGCAAGTAAGTTTAAATACCAGGTCATCTATCTCTCTTTCAGAGACAACAGGAACATTTGGCTGACCACATCCTCATGTTGGATGCAGTGTTGATTCATAGCATCTTGTATGCCTATAAGTGCTCTTCGGTAGTTTGAGGTCCTATATGTTCATACTTGGGACAAATATTTTCCGAATGCGAAGGAAGGTCATTGACAGTTTTGAGGAACTGTCCCATGAGAGACCCAATGTTATTGAAGTAGGCAACCATTGGGATGTTAAGGTTGACTGTGAGATTGGTTGCTAGGTTGGTTTGGTTAACCTGAATGTTCTGGGGGGCTATGAACCCTCTAGTTGTGAGATGGGGAGGCTGCTTCTTCTGGTAAGTCTTCTTCGCTCAAATGGGAGGTCCAAGTTGTACAAACTCTCCTGGGTCAGGGGTTGAATGTAGTATTCTTTCAAATCGCAAGGGTGAAATGACCCTAATCTATGGAAAGTCTGACACCTAAAACTACTAATTGGGGAGCCTTGGGGAGGTGTGGTGTCAAATTCTTTAGTGGAGGACGAGCTCATGCCCTCCTTCTAGCGCAAGTTTTGGTTGACGAGACTTTGTGACAGCCTTGTCAATGGTAGATGAGTTGTCACAGGATACCAGAGTATCGACCAACTTTTCCTGAAGAGGCTTTTTGGAGAGCTAACTCTCCTAGCCTCCAAGCACCTGGTTATTGTGTCACTATAGTGTGGGCTTAGCTTAGTTGAAAAAATAAATTTTTTTTTTGAGGGGATAGCTGGTTTTGACACATAGACCTCTAAAGCTTTGGGTATAATGGCCCCCATGCAAGTGTAGTTAGTATTCGACAAAGAAATAGAAAAAGATGAGACATGGTTAGTGCAGATTTATAACTATATCTATGAAATATGTTCTCATATAATCAACAAAGTTCCAGATAAAATAAACAATGGATACTAGATATACATGCAATCCTCATTCAGACATATATCGGTAGAAAAACAAAGTATTTCATTGAATCATTATAGAACTGGAACAAATGACATAAGAAAACATACAACATGAGAAATGTTTCACCAACTCTGGGATCAGAAACAACACAGAGCTCAGAGATGAATGGTTTTCCTCATTCTTTTATTAACTTCAAATCTATCTTCACTAGTAGTTACACTAATGGCTCCAAGGGAGCATTGATCTACTCTAAACTTCTGAGAAAACAAGATTGCTAAAAAGAATGAAAGCTTGCATTACTAGTGGACAGCTAAATCATCAATTTTTTGACCCTTTGAATGACATTAGGCCATGTATTTATAGAAAACTCTAACTACCTAAAGAACTTATGCCAGCTATTTACATTATTTATAGTCGGTACTACCTACACTGTCAGAATTTCCAAATATAATACTATCATTCGAGAAGAGTAGAGAGGAAAGAAAGGAAAGAGCCTCAAGAGAATTTACATTGGAAAGAGTGTCATTGTACTATAGATGTGATAGATCTTCCTTAGGTGACCTAGGCCATATGCCCTCTTTAATGTTCTTCTGTACCTCGGTGACCTAGGCAAGTAGAGGTAAGCCAGAGAGTAAATGCCAGAACTGCGCCTCGGGACTCAGGAGATGGCTATAGTGAGCCAATGGGATAATATTTATTAGTCATGCCAAGAAGTATAGCTATAGACTTGGAAACATGCTTTGGATAGTGATTGGTCAGCTCGAGGGAGCTATGAACACTAATCACTATAAAGAATACAAAAATTGGGACCGAGAATCAAGGTCCGGGAGCTTACGCTCGAAGAAAAAAGAATGAGAACTGCTGGAAACCTCTTTGTTGAAGGATCCCTAGAATTTGAGGTATCTTATTGGCCTATGAAATTTTCATTTGCCTCCATAATCTGGAGAGTTCCATCTTCTTCTATGTCCTTAAAAAATCACGACGATCCACGAATCCTTCTAAATGGAGGCCGACACTATCAGCCTTATCTTTCAAATCCATAACCACCTTGGCTACATCATGAGATTTGAGAAACACTTGGGAGAGTCACACCATGGTGGTACAATCAATATTCCCCTAGATCGGAATTGAGCCTCGATCACTTCCTCAAACGTACCAATTACAAAATCAATGGGAGTGTAAGTCCCGAGACTGAGAGGATCAGCCGATGTAATCTCTTGGATGAGGGTAGCATATTGATCCAAAGGAGTCCAAATCACCTGCAATTGTTCCTCCAACACTTGTACTAGTTTCTTGCCAATTTTGACTTTGAATGCAAGTCTGGACTATTGAGTCTGGAGGAATCCATATGATTCATCCCCTAAAATGTTTGTATTTATTAGCTCATATTCCCTGAGATCCAAAATATCTGACAAGGTATCTCTCCACTCTTTGTACTTCTCGATCTCTCCCTGCCACTAGGGAAGGGTGGCCCCTATCTACTTTACTAGATCATTCACCCGAAAAAAGTCTGGGAGAGACTCGGACAAGAAAATTCTTATCGCCCCCACTTGACATGAGTGATCCACTCATCCACCACTAACACCTTCATTTTCATGATCTTCAGAGCATCAACATCACTCTTTGGTAGAGGTTTCCTTGAGACAGAGGGTCTAGCTATTTCAAAGGCGAGGGGGCGCACTAATTCTGCTAGGAGTCTTGAAAGGTTGGCATTGGCTGCTTTTAACTCTTGGATCTTATGAGACTGCTTCTCATATTGGGCCCAAATAGCCTGACCTGCTTCACTTAGAAGGTCAACTTCCCCCTGTTGATTTTTTTTTCCCAGAGACACCTCCATGATCACATATTCTTCGACAAATACCTCAGAATAATCTTTTCCTGCGGGAGGGGTGGCATCTATCACCACAACGTTGCTGTTTGGGGCCCTTCTAGTGCTGTGAAGGGTATGAGCCTTCTTAGGCTTCCTAGGAATTTGGATTTTGGCCAACATCTTAGCAACCGATAGTGGGGCCGTGATAGTAGTCGGGGATTTCCTTTTTTGGGCATCCACTAACCACTGTGGTGAGGCATCTGGCTTGCTTTTCATCATCATCCCTGAGCCTGAAGTGTCTCTGGGATTCAATTCAAGTCCACCCTATGGTGTATTATCAATTGTATAGGTGGGGTCCTTGTCTGTGTGTTCTTTACCTCCCTACCCATCACCTTCCAGGATGACGTCCATTGGTGGACTAGGTGGAGGGGGAGGGAGAGGCATTTCATTGAGATCTACTTGCTGAAAAATGGCTGCAACTTTGTCAGTCACCACGTCCGGTGGTGCGAGCAAGCCCTGATTATAAGTTAAGTCAAAGGGGGAAGCATCATAGGTTACAGTTGTTCCCGAAGGTATGGTTCCCTCTTCATCCACTACTTTTTCTAAAACTGGGTCATTATTTTGTTCTTGTAGTGCTTCCTTTTTGGCTTCATCAAGCTAGGGCTCGCATTCTTCTCGAGCCGCCACATCTTCCGGCCCTATTGACTCAAGTATGGGGACTTAAAATTTTTGTCCCTCTATTCCTTCTATGGTGCTGTCAACCATACCCTGTAATTCTCTAAGAATGCCCATCGGGAAGAAATTTTCGATGTTGATCTATGCTATCTCCGAGGGACTCGCTGGATGATCCTCTTTTTTGGAGGAGGAGGATGAAAGCACCTCAACCTCTAGTATATATTTGGGCTCTGGGCCTAGATTATTTCTCTATGAGGACTAACTTTCCATTTGTTTCTTTCTCCTTTTAAGTGGCACTTCAGGCTCTGCGGCTACCACTACTCTGACGATTTATGATTCACATGCTACACTTAATAAAATAGCCAAGGAGGGATAGCCTCTTGGCACGAGACTAGAGCATACTAGGGTAGCTCCAAGACCAAAATTTTCTATGGCATTTTCTACATCCATTAATTTCTAGGAGTGTTCCATCTTTTCATCTAACTGCTCCATAAGGAGAGCCAAAATGAGGTCCGAGGTTGGCGGTGGGACACAAACCTTCTTCTTTACGTGGGCTTTGGATTTCTCTAGGGCCTAGGAAATTGAATTTCCCAAAAAATTCTTGTCCAAACGAACACTCTTCAGGTAGACCTTCTCGAAATATGAGTGGCTGCACTTAATTACTACTCTCGAGATGGCCTCAATATCTAAAATTCTAGTGTATCCCAATCCATCGGAGAGAGGTCTATCTTATCTACGCCTATTCCTTTATACTCAAGGTCTTCTAGGGCCCCAATGTTTGAAAATGTATGTGGCAATGCCCCAAGCTTGAGCTGTTCCATCATCCCTTTTGTTATCCTAGTGTAGTATCGCTTCCAAAAATCGTAATCATCCTAGCAGTTGGCCCAAAAATCTTCTATGTGTCGAACATGGGGCTTCACCCCCTTTGGCATCAACCTCGCCAGTCGCCCAAGGGGATCAAAATCCTTGAGGTAGAGAGAATATTTTGCTAAGTTAAGACTACATATCTCATTTTTGGCTCCCCGAGCCATGGCTATAGAGCAAGAGTATTCCCCGCAAATGAAAGGGAATGTCAGGATAGTAACTTTCTTGATGGAAGCCAAGGCATGTGCCTCCAAAATCTTCTTGTAGAAATCTAACAAAATTACCCTGTCCCCACAATGCTTGGGTAACAAGAAGGGCTCTCTGGAGAAGATGGATACCCAAATGTACATGTTCTAGGAAAATTGGATGAAGTAATGTCCCCACGCACCAACCATGTTCATGGTTTGCAGAGATAATTTGTATCCCCGATCACCAGTGATCGCCTTGATCCCATGAAAGATGAAGGCGCCGTTGACTCTGCAAAAATGTGGGAAGCTTTGGTCCCACTAAATCTGGGGGAAGTGCTCCCATGGAGAGACCTGACCAGGTCCCTCCCCAAGAACACCAACCATCTTCAACCCTCAGATCCCCTAGGACTACCGGGCTAGTGGCCAGAGGACGTAGGTAGTCATGTAGAACTTCTTCTCTAAATCGACCCTCCTCAGCTAGGCATCTACATGTTTGGAAATGATATCATTCTAGTTGAAGTGAGCCTTGTTGGTGGTCATACCATATAAGAAATAATACATCGAGAGGGAGAATTATCGGGCATGTGGTTCCCCGAATATCCTGCATAAGAAGATAATGCCCGCCTGGATGGGATCCTTAAAGTCAGAGTGTAGAATCTCTGTCTGCATTTTCTTGTAGTCTCGACGTGAAATTTTCATCCAATTTGTGTTGAGATGGTGCTAGGCCATGTCCTCTGCATCCTCATACTACTGGAGGGCCTCAGTCTTGGTAAGAGAAACAACTCTCGTGAATTGTGGGATATGCAACCCTACGACAGTGGCGTCATGGTCCAATGTGACAATGGGCATCATAAATCTGAGGGGAGTAGGGGACACATCCTCAGTAACCATACATCCTTGGCAATAACCCCTAGCTAGGAAAAAAATTAGCTCTAGCACTTGTACTAAGCATGGAAAACCCGCTGCTTGAATGATTTTGGATGCCGCTAAATTAACTGAGATGGAGTCATTGGAGCGTGAAAGTTGATAGATCATCTAATTAAGGCCCTAAAATTCAAACTAAGTGCTGACATCTATGTCAGTGATCTCTTTCACTACAAACTCAAATTAGGACCCATGGATTGTCCCATTATTATTATATTTCTAGGTTAGCGGGAGCTTTTCCAATGTCTTTTCTACCTTGTTCTTCTTTCTTGTGTCTGCAGAGACACTTGGGAGTTCCGGACTCCCAGGAGGTGAAGATCCTGAAGCCATTTCTTGCTTACTTTAACCTGTACCTACAAACCAGACAACCATCAGTACATAAACATTGAGAAGTTCCAGATTCTAGAGGCCATGAGAAAATCTTCACCTTTTCACCTAGCTGAGAAACAACTTCAAAATACCTGGTTGAGCAACAACTTCAAAAAATAGGGCTTACAAGCAATGAAAGGGCACACAAAACACTGCTGCTTCACAGAAGTTACAGACCAGGGCAGAAATCATAGCAAGCTCCCAAAGCTTGCACACTCTAACTTACAGGCCCGCAGACTAAACCTCGCAGAGCACACCCCACCGACTCTACCGCACAGGGCACCCACGAGCTATTTACAACCTATATAAAAAAATGTACATGACCTGACCAAAACCAGACTAATCTATAGACTCCCTAGCAGGGAGAAAACAATAATCATAAGAATTTATAGCCCAGGAGGGCAGATGCCTTTCCTTCTGAGCTGGACAACTGCAAAGGGAAGAGGATACACCAAAATCAAAGACAACATCATGCCAAATAGTAGACGCAACCTTGGAGTGGAAAGAAAGAGAAAAAATGACCAAGAGAAAACAAGAAACAACAGGAAAAAGGAAAATGACCTAGCCACACAAAGTGGCGGCAAGCACACTAAGAAAGAAAAGGCAAAACCGAGGAAACATGCAAAGCAGATAGAAAATGAAAGGAAATGGAAAAGAACAAAGGAAGGAGCCCAAGGGGCCTACATGGATCTTGAAATACCAAATAGAAGGACCTACAACCGCTTCACTCTGTCACCTAAACACTCCACAAGACTTGACGAACACACTACTGCACCTTCTAGCCAGAATGCTTCGCTCAGAAAATAAATCTCTTCGCTCTCCAGAAAAGCTTGCCAGAAGGTAACTTGTTTGCAGTAAGTGTAAACATGACAAGGTAAAAAACCTTAAGTAATGCCTAGGAAAGCACATTAATTACCAAAAGTAACTTTGAGAAACATGTCAGCAACAGGGGTCCGGGCTCACCGATGCCTAATGGTCGCTTTTCTTCCAAAGAAAAGAAATGATTACCAAGCACAGAAAGTATGGAACCACCCACTTGAGAATGACACTCTGAGACACAGATCCCAAAAGAAACAACAAATGAAAAAGGGAGGCCAAAACTAGACTAGAGAGCTCCAGAGCGGCAAGGGACTAGGCCAAAAGAAAAAAGGGAAAAGCAAAGGAAAAACCAAGAGGGGATAGTCCAAGAAAAGAAAAGAAAAATAAAAAAAAGAGGGGGACCCGACATTTTGCAGGCAAAATGCAGGGATAGGTATGCAGGGCATAACAAAACCTTGTAGCTTTCACCAAAATTTGAATCATCTGCATAGAGGTGTGTCAAGGATTTAATCCCCATGCTTGAAAATTGAACTTCTTCTACTAAAACCACTCTCCTACTAAGGGCATCTGCAAATTTGTTTTCTTGTCCTTTCTTGTGCTCTATTGTGAAGGTGTAGGACTGTAATTGCTCCATGCATTTGATGTGCTTCACACAAAGCTTCTCTTATGAATTAAGAAAACTTAGAGCATGGTTGTTAGTGTAGACAACAAATTCCTTAGGGAGGAGGTAGTCCCTCCATTTCTTGAGATCCTACACTACTGCATATAACTCAAGATCATAAATAGAGTACCTCTTCTTAGTATCATTTAACTTTTTAGAGAATAAGGCTATAAATTTCCCTTCTTGACTCAAAACAACACCAATTGCTAAGTTACTTGCATCCATTTCCACATTGAAGACCTTCTTAAAATTAGGTAAAGTTAGGATAGGATAATATGCTACCCTATTTTTCAAGTATTGAAAAGCATCATCAACATTATTTGTCCAAAAAAATTCAGTTTTCCTACCTCCTTTAATTGTATCCAACATTGGGGTACACACATGACCAAATTTCTTAATAAACTTTCTATAGAATGTAGCAAGACCATGAAAAATTTTCACATCACCTTGGTTCTTAGGAGGTGGCCAATCCACAATTGCTTCTACTTTACTTGGATCCATTTTCAAAGTTCCCTTGGATATGACAAATCCCAAGAAGGAAAGTTACCTTTGCATGAATGTGCTTTTCTCCAAATTGATGATCAAATTTTGATCATGAAGTCTTCTCAACACCTGCTCCAAATGGTTTAAATGTTCCTCCCTACTACTACTAAAAATCAGAATGTCATCAAGATAAATAAAAACAAATTTTCCAATAAAATCAGAGAAGATATCATTCATGAGCCTCATGAATGTACTTGGGGAATTTATTAGCCCAAATGGCATTACAAGCCATTCATATAATCCTTCAGTGGTCTTAAAGGTAGTCTTCCACTCATCTCCTGGCCTTATTATGATTTGATGATAACCAGATTTAAGATCTATTTTTGAAAAATAACAAGCATTTCCAAGTTTGTCTAATAAGTCCTCTATTCTTGGGATAGGAAATCTATATATCTGATTGTGATCTTGTTTATGGGTCTAATATCCATGCAAATTCTCCATTTCCCATTCTTTTTGGGTGCTACGACTGATGAAACATCACATGAACTCAAACTCTTTTGTATCAATCCCTTTTCTAACATCTCCTTGATTTGTCTTAAGATCTCAACATTCTGATCAGGGGTTAACTTGTAGGGTGCCTTATTAGCTAGTGAAGCACCAGGAATGAGGTCTAATTGGTGAGTAATATCTCCTAAGGGTGGGAGGGTAGAGGGTATTTCATTAGTAGTTACATCACTACATTTACCTAGCAATCCTTTACCTTCACTTGGTATAGTTTCTATCTTTTTAGAGACTTTGTTGTCTTTGGGTTTCAAAACCAATACATACCCTTCACTATCTATTTTCCTCAATGTTCTCTCCATCTCCTTCCTACCAATGACTACAAAAATGGACTCTTTATTGGCTTTTTGATCAGGTAATGGTTTCATAGTATAGGTGACTCCTTCCTTCACAATGGTGTAAGTATTTTTTCTATAGTTATGTGTGGCATCCACATCATACTGCCAAGGCCTTCCCAACAAGAGGTGTAAAGCGTCCATTTCAATTACATCAAACATGACTTTGTCTTTATAGTCACCTAATGATAATTCTACTAGTGTTTGTGCAGTTACCAAAGTTTGTTGTCCTTTGGTGAGCCAAGATACATGATAAGGACAAGGATGGGGGACTTTATTCAAATTTAAATTTTGTATCATTTCCATAGAAACCATGTTTTCAGTTGAACTAGAATCTATAAGAAAGTTACATACCTTTCCTTGGAACTTTATCTTTGTCCTGAACACATTCTTTCTTTGTGCTGGCTCCATGGTCTGTGGGACTTGCAGAAATTTTTGTCTCATCATCAGACTTATACCTTCTTTTGTATCTAGATCTCTAGGATTTGGATTGTCACCTTGTGTGTCTTCATAGATTAGTTGTGCTCTGATTTATCCCTGATTATTGTACCCTTTCTCACGACATCTTCCAACATGGTGTCCTAGTTGATTGTTGTGGTAACATCTCAAGGGACCATTCCCTCTTCCTCTTCTAAAGGGTCTCCTACCTATGAAGTTTCCTCTTGTATTGATGTCATTCCTCTATGATATGTTTTGATCAAAGGGTTTACTACTGTTACTGGACTATCCCCTACTCCATGAATTACCTCTTCCTCTGAAATTTTTGTTGAAGTTGTTGTTGTTGCCTATGCCCCTATTTCCTTGCTCTTATTTTCTCTTGAACTTCTCCTCTACATTTCGTGCTAGTTGAAAGCATTGGTGTACTTTTTTAGGACTTGTTAGACTCAAATGATCTTGAATGGAGATCTTCAAACCTTGCATGTATCTTGCAAGTTTTACACACTTTGGCTACATCATCTTTGTCTTTATGACAAGCCTTTAAAATTCTTCAGTATATGATGAGACATTCATTTCTTTGTGTCTCAAACTCTTCCTCCTTTTATGGAGTTGGACTTCATAGTCCTCAGGGACATGCTTCCCCAATTTTTCTTACCATCTTCTTCCAAGTCATGATTTTTTGCTTTCCACTCTTCACCCTATCATCTTGAGTGAAATTCCACCACGTAAATGCATAGCCCTTGAGTCTTGACTTGGCAATCTTTATCTTCTAATTTTTAGGGATATCTTCACAATCAAAGAAACTTGAGAGGGCATCAACCCTCTCCATAGTAGCATCAAGGTCCATCTTCCCATCATAGGTGGGCAAGTCAAGCGTAGAGTCCATGGTTCTCCTCTCCATGGATTTCAGAACTTCTTCTTCTTCCTACTAAAGGGGTTCTTCCTCACTCCCTTTCTCAACCTTCTCAGAGTTACCATCAACCTTGTTACGAAGCTCTTCCTTAAGAATTTCCACTTCTTCCATCACCCGCTGCATCTCTGTGTCCCTTTGTGTATCCTGCATTTGTCTTTGTTCCCTCAAGTACCTCACAATCTATGCATTGGTCATCCTTGCAGACAAACCTCCTTCATCTCCTGACATGGTGGTTAGCAAATCTATGACCTAAGGATCTTAGGTGCTTTGATACCACTTGATGCAAGTGTCAATGGTATGATGATCCAATCACTGGATTCCTTAACTCTCTATGAAGAGTGACAAACCCTGACCCTCACACCTTTACAAATTGATTCAAAACACAACCATAATAATCCCCATGGATTCATGAGTTACAGACAACAGAGATCGGTTCATTATGGAGATGCTTACTACGACTAAAGTCACTATTCTTAGTGCAAGGATGGCTACAAGGCTTACAAGCCCACACAATGATTAATGCAGATCTTAGACATCATGGATGAATCAATATGGACTTGGTCCATCCACTCAATCAAATTGATTGAGACCTTAGGAGGAATTTGCTAAACTGTCTAGTCAAATGCTAGTAACCCTGTCCAAGCAGTACAATCAAGATAACTTTGGAAAGTTACAAAATACTTAGGGATTGAATAGCAGATTAAAATACCCTTTACAAAGATACATCTAAACTAGGAGCACCAAGGTTTGAGAGGTCAGAATAGATACTAGATCGAAGAATTTCATACTGCACCAAAGGGCTAATTAGGCCTCCATTAAAGAAGGAAGTACTAGCAAATGGAAGTTTTTCCTTCTAAAACAAATAGGAACACTTAGTTATTCACAAAATAAAATAAAATCCACAATTAGGGCCCTTGGTGCTCAGTTCTCTAGAAGTTATACAGTACTGTGTATTTTTCAGATTTGGTGCATACATGGAGATATACACCTAGGGCTCGATCACATGGCTATCTCCCCAAATCAACATAAAAATAACTTGCAAAATCTTTGAAAAAATATTACAAAGAATATTTCCACCATAGATTATCAAATTCCCATAGTGGAAATACTTCAAATCTGAAAAACAATGTGAAACCCTTAGAAATGAACAAAAACCAGAGTTGCAGAGACAAAAATCATGATAACTGGAGTTATAGATAAGATCTCTTCACCAAACCGGTTGCATTTGAACAATAAGACATAGGGGGATCTCACCAAGTTGATTTTATGCAGATTTGAATCTGTACATATCTGTATAATCCTTTGTAACAGTAAAAATGCAGGAAAATGATTATTTTTATTGATTCAAGAGTCAAAATTACATCATGTGGTCTTCCACCCACCTGAAAAGGCTATGAAGACCATCCCCAATGCTTTTAAAATGGTTTTTGAACCTCTTAGCCATTGGAGAAGAGTTACAAACAACTTTTTGAAAAGTTGCTAATATTAAGCAAAGAAGCAATTAAGCAACTTTTGCCATTTTGCAACTAATGAGAAACATGAATTATATGAAAAATTAAGTCCCTAGAAGGAACCTATCTTATTATAAAACCATCCTAAGATACTAACTTATCCTAGAAACAAACACTTATTGGATCCCATGACCATAGTGTACCAAGTGGTTTATAAGTGCCCAAACTTGGAACTAGGTCTCACAAGTGGATCTCAATATTTGACTAACTCTGAAGCCTTGAACTAAAATATGTATTGTATCCCTTTGGACCAAGAGTCTACTCAAAAAATCAAGGTTGAAAGAGGTCTGCAATCTTCATGTGACTTCATGTGTTAGGAGGTGCTCCTGCACCAATTTGGTTGCTTGATTTGTAGAAAAAATGTTCCAGAGTATAGTAGGTCACAGAATCATAGATTCAAGAATGTGAGGCAAATGCAAGAATTTTTAGATACATACATTTTAGTCTTAGCTATACTAAATTGTAAACACATGTAATCTAGTAAATAGATAGATTATTTAAAATATAGGTATGTATTTATCTATTAATGTTTGCTTCAAGAATATTATTTAGAATTATTATGTTGTCAGTAGATTGAAGTATATGTGTTTCTTTGATATTCAAAATTTTGATTTAGTTTCAAGTGGTTTAAGAGTACTTTGATATACATAGGGAAGTATGCGTCTATTTGATATTCTAAATTTTGATTTAGTTTCTAAATTGTTTCAGAGAACTTGGATATACATGTGGAAGTATGTGTTTATTAAGCTATTTTATATTCTAAATAAATATCCTAAGAGATTAACTTCTATTTTGTAGAATTGCATGAGAAATTACAGATAGGAGATGACTTAGTCTATGCTACATATCATTATATATTAAGAGAGTATTATCATTTAGAACCTATATTTTAATATCTACACATGAACATGTAAAATCATATAGTATTTTCTAAATATTTGCACAGGTAGAAAGAAATCATTCCATGCCCTTAGTAGCTTATTTATTATGTATATCTTCTTTGTCCAATGTGAGTTCGATTGTATTGAGATGATCTACCCTAATTCTTTTGGAGTCTATAAACTACTACTAAATCATATTGGTATAATACTTTGGATCATGTTTTTGTTAATTTTTATTTTATTTTACAACATATAAAATATTATAAAGGTTGAATATAAATTAATAACAATATTTTTTAAATATAATTTAACCATTACTATAGTATATTAATTGATTCATGTATTTATCTTATAAATGGTATGAAGTGTAGGTAATAACTAATCCAATTTATATTTTTAATTTTGTGACTATTTCATACTATCCTTAAAATAACAACAATAATAAAAAGATAAAATTGTGTGCCTTAAGTTATAATTTTGAAATTAGATATCTTACATAAATAGTTCACAGAATTGAATATGTATGATCTATGTTATGTAAGAATGATTGAATTAAACATAATTATTAAATTTAATTATAAAATAATTTAAATTGATGTTTAGAATTTTGTATATAATTACTATTAGAAAATATTTATAAATTTAATGAACATAATTATTTATCATTATATTGATGAGCATAATCAATTGTTTCTTTGATCCCTGATCCTAGACGTTGTTGCAAAAAAAGACATACAATCAGTTTCCAAATTAACAACATATAATTGCACTTTTATCGAAAAACTAATATTTACGGTATCTAAGAAAGAGTCAAACATAAGAAATCCATTATGTAGCAAAGACATATGACAGTTACAAGCGATTTTATTCAAAGCAATGATATGATATTGAAGAAGTTGACATAATTGAAAACTCCCCTTAACACACTAAGCAACTTATTAAACCTAGAAAATATCCATCAACTCTGAATGTTTGCACTTTTAACCTAGGATTCCTATAACTGAGGGACCAGAGTTTTCTAACACCCCACGAACTTGTAGGTAGTAAGCATATGGCCGCTATGCTTTCCTTTCCCATCTCCGTCAATGGCATTGAAAGCATTATTTTCTAAAACCAGTCCTCCATTTTGGCACTGGTCCACAATTCGTACGGTCACATTTTGACGGGTGGAATCATTTGTCACCTGTAACAACTGAAATGATTAGGCATCAACATGATAGATATAAGCTGAAAAATTCTTAATGTATACGATGCAGTTTACCTGGATGCAGGTTCCGCAGAGGGAAGGTTCCATGGCCTGGCCGGCTTGGTCACAATATGCAGTCCAAAGGTATTCACTGCGCCACTCCAGTGTCTGATTTGAGTCATATGTAGCGCAAAACAGCCCAGCGATGTCGTAATGGCGACCCGCAGAATTATAGCCACTGAACGCGGTTAACGTCTCGCCATTAACACAGACGTTAGAGAGTGGGAAAGACAGAAAGAAGCATACAGCAATCCACATCACAACCTTGGAAGCCATGACTAACTGCTCAACCCAACAAAAATACTAGGAACTGATTGTTGTGTTTGGAAGGTGATGTTTTCCTTACAATGACTCCTCTGATTTATAGAGTTATCATTAGGGCTTATTACTAATATTTTACATTGTGGCCGTGCAGTCCTTGGCTTGTTTCATTGGAGCCAGCTGCAAGAAAAATAGGACTTGGAATACGACCGTAGATAAATTTAAAATTCGATACAAACAACTCCGAGTGAGGATATGTAATGGCAACAAGGATAATGTTATTTAAAGTTTCTATATCATTGATTATTTTGAGGATTTTTTTAATAAGGTTTCTTTGTCTGTTCATTGAAATCGGCAAGTACCTGATTCAGGATAACAATATTCACCATAAACAAATGTGAGCTGGTTAACATCTATTTCAAGTCTTCGAAATAATTTTTTATATTAATATAATCAATCATTATATTTGTAGAGCGTAGAATACAAGGAAGTTAGAGTAACACAAGGATTAGAGTAACACAAGGATTAGTCTATGTTTTAGTTACAATAATAATTCAGCCTTATGAATTATATCTTTCTATATGTTTTAGATATAATTTTCTAAATATAAGTATATTAGTTAATAACATAGTGAAAGGAATGTAACAAGAGAGATCATTACAATGACTCCAAAGAGTAAAAATAAGAATAAGAGAGGAGAATCTCCTAATTAAATAAATAAATACAAGGAAAGATTAAATATTCTAATACATAGACGAATCCTTGTATTACTCTAATTATTTTGAATTTAATAATATTTCTTTCACTATGTTATTAACTAATATACTTATATTTAGAAAATTATATCTAAAACATATAGAGATATTATTCTTAAGGCTTAATTATTATTGTAACTAAATTACAACTGGAAACTCTCATAGAGAAAATGAAACATTCGTTGTGGATTATATGCACAATCCTGAATCGAGTCTAGAATTAATGTATATCACATATATTGAATAGATGTATCCTATGATCAAGCACTAGTAGAACTCATTAATTTTAGATACAATTGTAAGAAATTCATTTTGTCTATAAATTTTGTGTATCAAATAGCTTGAATAGATGTATGTCATGATCAAGTACTAGTAGAATTCATTATTTTGAATACTAGTAAAGTAAAGTCATTTTGTCTATATACATCATAGAACTTTATTACATTGTATATAAATTATAGATACTAAAGTCTATTACATTATAAACAAAGCATATGTACTCTTTGAAAAAGGGTCTCAAAGAAATATTTGAACTCGGACAATCAATGAATATGCACAAAATGAATTTTCTAAAAAACTAAAGAAAATCATTGTGTAAACACAAGCTATTGAAGGTAGTGTGTTGTTTAAATCTGCATTTTTAGATGCTTAGCTTGTTTTTTTCTGCTCTGGCTTTTTGGCCTATCCTGCCTTTCATACTGTTTTGCTTACTGTGTTATCTTTAATTACTTTGTTCTGGGTTTCAAGAACCCTATAAAACCTGTTTTACTTAATCAAAAATATCTCATGACATTATATTTACATATTTTCTATTAAACTTGCAAAAGGAAAAATAAATCAACACCAAAACTAGATAAAACAATTTTGTTTAATGAATATCTATTCATACAAGTGCATTATCATGACCA
>MU217295.1:108362-125794 GCA_018584345.1 Thuja plicata | reverse complement strand
GGATAATCACCTTAGCTTGCTCTTAAACAGGAAAGTAAACTTGAGGGGAAAAGGGTTAGAAGGATTGCATGGAAAGGGAAATAACTGAAAGCAAACTACCTACTAGGTGATGCACCGAATTTGACATAAAAACATAACACACACAGGATTAAGCCCTGGGTCAACTAACTTTGAATTGGAGGTAAAACACAAATCTCTTGTATAGGCATGCATAAATATTTCATAACAAGGTCATGATTGAACCTGTTAAGAGGAAAAGACTTCACAATTAACAGCTCAAACTAAGACATGAGTTACAACCTACAAGAAAACATACTCTTCTGCAAGTAGATGCTACGAAGGGACATGATTAAGAGGAAATAAAATCATTCATAGTTAACCCATCAACCATCTAAAACACATACAAACCAGCAAAAAAGAGACAAGGCTGACACAATTCAATAAATTGATTCCAAGAACTTAAAGCTCTGCATATTATTTCTCACAATGAGTTACAGACTCATGCACAAAAATACACCAAGGACAGAGAAAATGTCACAAAGCATGCCTCCTTACATAAATCTGAACTTTTTACAAATGAGTCCTCAACTCATACTTATACAACTTCACCCAACCGTATCATTTATGAGGGCCAAAATATCAGGGGTCAGATATAGAGAAAAAGGCCTATTTTGGGACCTCCAAACAAGTGAAGAGGTGTGAAAGAGGCTGCAACAGTTATGCCTTATCGATTTGGTCATAACGACCACTTGCAAAGATATTCTTATCTCTCTAGAAGAGTCACAAAAGTCTCTGAATTGCAATAACTGTTCTACAGCCCCCCAAAATGCATCCTTTGACCTTTTCGAAGCTGATCTTTCATCTATAAAATATCTGATTCCCAGAGACTGAGAAAATATCTAATCTTTCTGACTCTTTGCCTTCTGCGAGTGAGTGATTCCTTCCTTTTTCTTCATCGCACATTCTGAATCTCCTTTCCGTTACCGATATTGAAACAAATCTAATCCTGGGATCGACAGACAGTTCTGTGCACAATTTCCTAAAATTTAGAATATTATGATTAAACTGGGAAACGCTACAAACTGGGCAAATTATCTTTCTTCTGCAAACTGAACAACCTAGGCTCTGAGAACTGAAAACATGGTGAATGCATCACCAACTCCTCTGACCAATTTTTCTCTAACAGTTCATGTGTTCTATCTGCATCGCTGCTACATTTTTTACCTTTTGAAAGATCCTTGCGAGTGAGTGACGAGCCCCTATTATTCCTCATCGCATACTCGCGACACCTTTTTGCTCTGCTTTTGAACTCATGCGAGTGAGCGACATTGCATTCTGCTTTTCAGATATTCAATCATCGCACACTCGCACAACTGTTTATTTTAGTTTTATCTCATGTGCGAGTGAGCGACATCATCTGTCTTCTATTCGGTCGCCGACTCGCGGGCCTTAAACTCTTACTTCATCATTGACTGCGAGCGCGCGACGACACATCCTTTCCTTTCAGTCGCTCACCCGTGAGCTGTCCTCTCCTTTACTTCATTGCCCGGCGACTGCGTGATGACCCTCCTTATTTTCTCATCGCCGACTCGTAGGTTGATCGCCCTTTATCTTCATTGCTCGGCGAGTGAGCGACGAGCCTTGCTTTTTGCTCATCGCACGCTCACGAGCTGATCTTCTTTTTTCTTTACTAACCAGGGAGTGCGCGATGGCCTTCTCCTCTTTACTCATCGCTAACTCGCGGGCTTGCAAATTTCACTTTATGACTGTTTGCGAGTGCGTGACATTTGTTTACTTTACTCGTCGCTGATTCGCAACCTTGAAACCTGACATGAAACAGACATCGCGACTGCGCGATACATACCTTAAGCGCTGAACCCGTTGAGTCACATAGCTTGAAAGACTTGACATAGATAGCTCGCGATTGCGTGATGACTTATTCAAAACAGCTCGTCGCGCACTCGCGGATGGATCAGACCTATTCAAAAATAGATCGTGATTGCGCGATGACATGATTTACAACTCATCGCGCACTTGCGCAACTTAAAGACTTTGACATAACTACTGACGCGACAAAGCGAGTAGGCATAAAACATAACTTCAAAAAGGGATTTGACCGTTATTGCGTGGCAAATACAGAAGATTTAAAATTAGAAAGCCCAGGAAAGAGTAGAAAGCAAGAAATTCGGAGAATGAGTATGAATGTGATCCAGCAGAATTGAGAATCTTACCCTACCCCATTCAAAACATAGTAAAATTCACCAGATTGATCTCGGTACCAAAAATTGGTAAACAGGCACTTTTAGGAGGGATAAAGGGATCAGACGGTCACACAGGGCAGACCAGGCCAAATTGCATAGGATGGAAAATTTGGGCAACAATAAGAATGCTTAATAAGAGTGTATATATAAATGAATGAAAGCTAGAATATCTCAACATAAAACACTAAACTAAATGACTATATCCAATAATCAATTAGATAAGTGCCTATATCAACTTGGGCATTAGATTCGATCCAGTTTCAATCCTATGTACAACTTTCGAAGATAGTATATGTTCTAATACCATCAACTATTCGAATGCTATGGATGTAGAGAAACTAAGTCTATTGATATCTTTGTTAGTTCAAATGAATTTAACTCCTATGGTTGGGAGACCAATTGAACAAGAAGCTGGAAACACTGAATTTTTACAGACTCCTTGATAATCAAACAATGATATATGACATATAGGATCTCAACACAAGCATTTCAAGAATAGAAATAGAAATTTCTTCAATAATTACAGAGGACTAACTAAAATGAATTAAATCCTCTTACCATAAGTGAGATAGAAACACTTATCTTTTATTGATTTTGAAAAATAGTATATTTGAATTCATGTTGCAATTGTGATCAAAACTAGAACTAATAATAATAATTCATCTTCTATCCACATGGTCTTGGTATCCTTATTTATATGAAGTTCAAAGGATGCATACAAGCTTCAGATCGATGTGCCTCTTGATAACTAAAACCTAATCCTAAGATCAATAATTGAACATTAGTTACAATTACATTTAAGGAATGATTTATCATCCCTTTAAAAATGGTTGTCGACCATAAGGAAAATAAACAATAATCACTTAACAAATCATTTGTGACTTGTTAAAGATAATCCAGAATAATGATAACTTGCCAAGTCCTTATATCATGTTTGATATAACAATGATTCTTCATTATGGTTATCATAATACTTTGACCGCATGCTCATCTACATATTTTTCCTTTGATAATGGATATTATCAATATTAATAACAGAGTTTTCGACATTATCGACCATGACTTGGCATCATCTATCCTTACGAATATTCTTCAATCAATGTTTGCATGTGATCATCTTCTAATATTTCACCAAGGTTGCATTGTTCTATCGGCAGATGGATCCATGTTTCACAACCCTCGAAAACCCTACATGATAATGTCGACGACACATCAATTTAATAGATAAAACCCTCGTTAATATAAAATACATTTAACCTATAAAATAAAATAGTATAGAAAATCCTTTTTGACATCGCCACCTGAGATTTCTACCTTTTTGACCATCGAAGACACGTGTCAAGATCGCGTAATGCTTTAAAGAGTAAAAGTCATGCATCTCCACTTTGAGGGATTATTGCAACCATAGATCTCTTCTGTGCTTTAACAGACGGTCACTTTACTTTGGGTTTGTGGGTCTGGGACACATGGTGATCAAGCATAATTCCTTGAAGAGTAAACAACGCGCATCTCATCTTTGAGGCATTAGGCCAACCGTCGATGCTCATCAAACTTAACCATCAATTAAACTTCAAACTTTTGTTAATAGTCGATCACCTTTTGATCTTGACTGAAATAGTGTCATTGATTAGATCCATGTGCTAAATGATACGAGGCTTAGTAATATGCATTTTAACTTGTCCTATAAACTGAAGTGAATCCTTATCATCTTGTTTGACGAGTCATGTGATGCCATCTGTATCCCTGTTGTCTCATCCTGAGAACATCTACGGGCCCAAGACACATGTCGATCAAGCCTGTTCCCTTGATGAATAAAGGATGAGCATATTTTCTTTGAGGCATCATGCCTACCATAGATCTTCACTGAGGTTTAATCATTGATCTGTGTTCATTTACCCATAGCACTTGTGGGTCTGGGACACGTGTTAGTATAGCACAATGTCTTAATGGTTAAAAGTCTTCATCTTGTTGATCGAGGTATAAAGTCAGCCATCGAATGAGACTTGACTTTCTCGATGTATACTTTTCTTTGAAATTTATTCAGCCAAGATATAAGGATATGTGTTAGCTAGGCACGATCCCTTGAAGGTTAAAGGACATTTATATGTTGTTTAAGGGAAAGCATCAACCGTCAATTATTGTTAAAGTTTAATCATAGGAATGATCTATGAAAAGCTATAAAATAATCAATTAAACCACAAAAACACATATAATGACTAGACTTTAAATTCAAATATGAATAAAGCTAAGGTAAAACACCATATAAAACATAATAATTTACTTACAAAAGTAAAAGGATACTTCCCAAGGCTATTTGGATATGCAAATTAATCTGCAAATTAGGGTTCCACCAGTGGCTCTTTCTAGGGATGTGTGTCCATACTTGGACATAGAAAGATCTCAGCTATCTCTGGAGAAGAAGACCAAAATAGAAGTGAAAGAAAAACATCAAAGCAAATAAAACATAACAAAACCTAATGAAAATGTAAAGTTAAAAATACTTCCTGTTTCAAGAAAAAAATGGCTTTAGATACAGGGCATGAGTCAGAAATTCTTGAATGTGGCCTTGTGTGTCTTGTAACAAAATTTTTTTTTCTCCTGCATTATAATAAATTATATAAGGTCCTAGCCACAAAGCTTCAAATTTTCCATGCTTTCCTTTATCTTGATCTTTGGCATTCCACTTCAGCACCCAATCTCCCTTCTGAAAATTCCTTTCCTTGGTTCTCTTATCATGCAAAGCTTTCATCTGGATCTTCTTTTTAACATTTTGACTTTGTGCATTTCTTCTTATTTTATCCAGTTTTGTAAGCCGATCCATCCTATTTTCCATGAAATTCATGTCTTCTAATTGTTCCTCTCTGAAAAATTTATATATATGGAGTAGATTATTCAAAGGTAACCTAGCCTGTTTCCCATAAACCAATCCATAAGGAGCAAACCCTGTAGACCTTTTGACTATTATTCTATCTACCCGAAGTGCCAGAGGTAATTTGGAATCCCATGCCCTTTTGTTATTGCCCTAAATTCTCTTTATGACATTCATTATACTCTTATTACTTGATTCTGCCTGACCATTTCCTTGTGGATGGTAAGGGGAAGAGTATGACACATTAATACAATAAGTACTGCAAAAATTAGAGAACTCCTTGGATCTAAAACACATGCCATTATCACAAACAATCTTGCAAGGAACACGAAACCTTGTTAGTATGTTCTCTATTAAGAATTTTATTACCACCTTGCTTGTAGCTTGTCTAGATGGTATGGTCTCAACCCATTTAGTAAAGTAATATATTGCAACTAGAATCCATTTGTGTTGTCCACTAGAGACATCAACAATTTCACCAATGAAATCTATCCCCCACATTTGGACTGGCTCTTCAGTTGATAAAGTTATGAGGGGTAATCCACCATCATATTTTAATTTCCCTGAAAAATTTTGACAACCTTCACATTTTCTAACATATGTATAACTATCTTTAAAAAAATGTGGCCAATAATACCCATCATGTAATGTCTTATGGGCAGTAGTTCTTGCTGAGAAATGATCACCACGTACTCCATCATGTAACTCCTTCAATATTGAATTTGCTTGGTACATATCTAGACAGAATAAAATGACACCGTTTCTATTCTTCCAATATAAGTCACCTTATATCAAAACATACCTAGATTCTTGTAACTTAATTGTCCTTTTTTATTATCATTCAAACCTTCTTGACATTTTATGTGCTTCAAGAAATATACTATATCAGTATACCAAGGGAAATTTTCAATACTTACTATTGATTTATCATAGCTCACCTGATTTACTTGAACTGCCTCAAGATTTGATTCAGCCATAATTTTAGCAAGACCTTGTCCTCTAACCAACTTTTTTATTTGGATCTCCATATCAAACTCTTGGATCTGATTCACCCATCTGCATCTCCTGCCTATAACCTCTGATTGCTTAAATATGTCTTTATTTGCTACATTTGGCACATAAGATATCACTTTAGCCCCTAACAAATATGGTCTAAAATATTTTACTGCTTTGACAAGGGCATAAGCTTATTTTTCATTTATTTCATAATTTAATTCTGCTTCTTGAAGAGTCTTACTAAAAAATACTATCGGCTGCTCATAGCCCTCATCATTTTTTGTAACATAACCGCAACAATAGTATGATATGATGCAAAAGAAAATAACTAAAAAGGTTTGGAAAAATTAGGTGTTTTAAGGACTAGAGCTTCTTTGATGGCTTTCTTAATACTAGAAAATGCTTTTAAGGCCTCATCCACCCATTTAATTGTTGCACCCTTCTTTAGCATCTTAGCAATAGGCTTAATTATCTCTGAGAAGTTTGGGACAAATCTTCTTACAAAGTTTATTTGTCCAAAAAAGGACTGGATTCCTTTAACATTCTTGGGGATCTAGATTTTATCTATAGCTGCAATCCTCTTTGGGTCTACTCTTACACCATCCTTTGATACAATGTGCCCAAGTGACTTCCCTTTAGTTACTCCAAGATGACATTTCTTTGGGTTTAGAGATATCCCATGTTCCAAAGCTCTTTAAAAAAATTTCTCCAAATGATCATGATGCTCTTCTGCCCTTTTTGAATATGTTTTTCAGGTCATCTTGATATACAACCATGATGAGATCAATCAGGCCATCAAATTCCATATCCATTGCCCTTTGGAATGTTGCTCCTGCATTAGTTAACCCAAAGGGCATCCTTGCATAAACATAGGTTCCCCAAAGAGTAGTAAAGGTTGTTTTGTATTGCTCTGACTCTTTGACCTTCACTTGGTTGTATCTTGAGAATCCATCCATCACCTTCTGTAAAAGGGCCTTCATATTAGGCAATGCATAGTTATCTTTTAAGGATGATACATTTAAGTTTCTAAAATCAACACACAACCTTATATCTTCATTCTTCTTTCTAACTGGGACCAAGTTTGATACCCATGTAGAATGTCTTATAGGCACTATTATTCTTGCATCCCTTAATTTGACAATCTCTTCCCTCATTTTAGGAGCTAGCATTGTGTTTATAGGATGATGTATTTGTCTAAAAGGCTTTGCATTTGGCTTTAGAGGGATTTCATGGTGAAATAAATATTCTCGGTAAGCCTTAAGGTCATCATATGACCATGCAAAAAGGTGCCTATATTTTCTTAACAAACTTATCAAATTAGCTTTGATCTTAGGAGTGAGATTTTTTCCTATGTATACTTCCTTAGGAGTGTGATCACTTCCTAAGTTAATCTTTTCAACTTCTTCATACTTATTACTTGTCTTACCCATCTTAAGACTTTATTTCTCATCAAAAACTCCTTCTAGTGCTACCAAGCCTCTGGGAATCTTGTTTGTCTTTAAATGCACAAATTCCTTTCCAAAAAAGTCTCTTTTCCATCACGATCCTCTACATAGCCATTAAAATCTATGTGTTGATCCTCATATCTGTCTTCATTCACTAGAAATTTGAGAAGATCTTTGTCATCTTCAAATACTTGCCAATTCTGCACATTGTCAGGAATTGATGATCTATTTTTCATCTCAATCAGCATAATCTCATCAAAAGGAACATGAATCTTCTTGATGGATATATTAGCCAACAAGTCTGTAAGGGAATTTTCTGATCTTTCTATCCATTTGATTGAAAATGCATCAAAACATTCAATTAAATCCCATACCAAGTTTCTATATTGCTTTAATCTAGGATTTTTGGTAATGAATTTATTTCTGACTTGAGAAACAATTAAATTAGAATCCCCATAAACTGAAAGCATCTTAATACCATAGGATTTTGCAATTTTCAAACCAAGGATTAGTGCTTCATACTCTGAGATATTATTAGTACATTCAAAATTTAATAAGAAGGAAAATTTTAAAATTTTATCAAATGGAGACACAAAAGTGATCCCAACACCATTACCTTCCTTACTGCATGCTCCATCAAAAGTCATTTGCCAAAGTTCTTCCTGATTCTCCTACAAATTCACTCAAATGGGGCTATTAATTTCTAGTGCTAGTTTATTAATACTCACCTAAAAATTATCCATGTTCGAATGGCAGAAGTTTATTGTCTCTATCCTAATGTCTTCATCAATAATATATGGAGATCTTGGCTCCCTATTAATTCTTACTTCCCTATCATCCACTGGAATAGTAGCATAAGATAGATCTAATTGGATATGACCGCCTACTAAATTAAACCATTGTCTAGATAAAAGAATTCCATAATTAGCAGGCACTTCTACAACAGTAATATCAGTTTTATTTGACATTTCAGGACAAGTAGGAAATTTAAACTCCACATCTTTCATAATACCAACAAGAGGTATAGATATGTTTTCTATAAAATAACATCTTCCATAATTTGTGTCAACCTTCATTCCAAGCTCCTTCATAACTTCTGAGGGCATGATGCGAACTGCTAATCCTGAGTCTATCATACAATTCTTAAGAAGTTTATTGTTAATCATCAAAGTAATATAAAAAGGATCAACTTGTGTTCCATTTTGAGAAATAGTAGCTCCTAAATAAACCACTGGTGGTTCTTCATTTACTAGTCTCTGATTAGATTCCTCCTTAATAACATTACCTATATTAGACAACACTTTTATAGTTTCATCTTTGTATTAAGATATTTTCATCATTTCAAACAAAGGAATAGAAATATTCACCTGAGACAAAGCATTAGATATAAAAGAACTACTATTGGGAATATACTTACTGACCATTGGTTTCTCCTTTGGCTTTGCCAATTTAGGGGCTTGATGATGATCTATTTGTTGACTTATCCTTGCAGTATCAGCTTTGATCCTTTGTGTGTCAGGCTGGCTTACCTTGTTCTTTGGTGCCTTGACAAGTATTCTGATAGACTTTCCTTATCAACATTTGTTGTTTTATTCCTCAATTTGTAATTATTCCTTGCTTCCTCAAGTGCTACAATGGTATATGATTCTTCTCCTCATTTGTTAACCTTATGATTACTATCATCTCTCCTTGTTTCTTATCACACTAATATATTCTATTCAAATAATCATGGTACACATAATCCTCCTAAGAAGAACTGTAATCATCTCTTCCCCACATGTGTTCAGATGAGACATTATTCATTGTGGGTTGTTGATCATCACTCTGGTCTTCCTCCTCTTGGAATCTTTGTGCGATAACACAATTATCAGGAAGATGTGGTAATGTATAAGCCTCACACCATGGATATTTCTCAACCAAATGGTTGTTTCTTTTCAGTGGATCAAGTTTTTCTTTAGTATATCTTTTCTTTTTAGGTTTACCATCTTTCCAATTAGTATTATATGGCATATCTTGTAATCTAAATCTGTCATTTTTAGGGAATGATGGCCTATCACTCCTTCCTTGCTTTGCATTTAGATTTTTTAGCATATTCATAATTTCTTTGAGATCATCCTTTTTAGGGGCCTTTGGATTGTATAATTTAGTATCATCCCTTTTGTCTATCCTTCCAGCAGCTTTTCTGTTATTTTCAATAGTGGTGGAAACTTTGAAATCTTGCTGCAAGGTTGCAGGTCCTTGTGATCTAATCTCATAATGTGTTTTTATATTAAATGCACTCAAATAGAAATAAATCAAAAAGGAATCAACAGCTCTTATATCTCTCGATATTCTATTCAAGACTTTATTAAACCTTTTATTGAATTATGCAACTGATTCATTAAAGTTCTTTTTAATGCTAGTTAATTCATGAGATGTAAAAGATGTATCTTTATGATCACCAAACTGCTCAATAAATTGATTTACAAAATCACACCATCTTGAGATAGATCCATCAGGCAACCCCCTATACCATTCAGAAACATCTTTGATTAATGAATGGACAAACAAATTCATGAATACATCCTCATGGTTTCCCTCTAGTTCTTCAATGGTGTTTTTTAAATTTATGGTATGTTGTTCAGTAGATTCCACTCCATTCCCTGATAATTTTGGAATGGCATTTCTTAATTCATTTGATATAGTATTTGGGTATCCAACTATCCCACTGAAATCAAGTTTCCTATATCTTTCCATCACCATAGGAGCTCCTCTTCTCTGGCCCATATTATAGCAGTTCCCATTCTGACATTTGAGATTTTGATGATTCATGCCTTGGTGATTTTGACCATTGTTATGATTATTTCCCATATTTTTCTGCCTTAGATTACATCTATCATAGTTTTCCCCATTATTTGGTTGTCTCCAATGACCTTTCCTTCTATTTCCATTATTGTTCTTCCTACACCTTCCTCTATTGTCTAGTTCAAACAATGGGTTTGTATGATCACTGTTGAAAATTGGCTCCCCATTTTTCTATGAGGAGGATTGTATTTTGGTAATCCATCCCTTTTTGGTGTCACCTTTTCTCTTGTTCCTTCTTCATCATCATGCATTGAAACCCACTCACTTATCTTTATTTATAACCTATCCAAGGCCTCAATAGGTAACCTTCTCAAAGCTTTAACCACTTTTGGATTCTATTTTCCATACTCGGTCAACTTACTTAATGTAGCATATAAAAATTGATCTTCATCGTCCTATTCTTCTATCTCTTCTTCTATTTCCTACACTATATTTTGATCATCTTCAAAGCCAAATGGGTTTCTATTATCTTCTAAATTGCTTGGATTCTCACAATGGGTTTCTTCATTGAAACCAGTGTTCTCCCTATCAAGAAATCTCTTATGTCTAGTGTACAACATATTTGGAGCTTGTTTCTTACTTCTTAGAATTTTATGTAAATCTAATTCAAAGTGATCTTGATGCAAGGATCTTCCACCCCACATGAATAATTAGCATAAAAAAATTAATTTACCAAGATATAATTGCATCAAAAATTGTAGAGTCGCCACCTTTTTGTCAGAAGGAAAATACTATTTTCTAGTCTTCTGGATTCTTCCTTCTAGTAGAGTGCACTTTCAAACAAACTGGTACCACTTCTCTTTGATCTACAAAATTTGAAACTCTGGGTAACTCCACAATACTCATCATGAGAAATGTCCCCAGTAAAGTCACCAATCTGTTGGTGCTCAAATCAACAGATTGGATTTCCTATGGACTTGCCAATCCAATGGTAGGAAACCTAAGTGACTTGGCCAACTAACAAGTTTCAATCAAGGCAAGGTTGAACCTTCTGCAATTCTGGCTCTGTAAAACCAAGGCTGGTAAGCCTATAACTTGACTTCTCTTTCAAGGATTTTTATAGCGGATGAGACACAATTCAAACTTATCTCTCTCAAGTATGGCAAGGTATTTGAAAGAATTCAAATGGTAATCAATATAACATAAAATTGCAAAAACTGAATGCTTTGTGATATTTGTAAGAATTCTTTATAAGAGTGTATATATAAATGAATGAAAGCTAGAATATATAAACAACATAAAACAATGAACTAAATGACTATATGCAACAATGGATTAGATCAGTGCCTATATCAACTTGGGAAATAGATTCAATCTAGTTTCAATCCTATGTACAACTTTGCAAGACAGTATATGTTCCAATACCATCAACTATTCGAATGCTATGGATGTAGAGAAACTAAGTCTATTTATATCTTTGTTAGTTCAAATTAATTTAACTCCTATGGTTGGGAGACCAATTGAACAAGAAGCCAGAAACACTAACTTTTCACATACTCCTTGATAATCAAACAATGATATATGACATATAGGATCTTGACACAAGTATTTCAAGAATAGAAATTGGAATTTCTTCAATAATTGCAAAGGACTAACTGAAATTAATTAAATCCTCTTACCACAAGTGAGATAAAAAAACTTATCTTTTATTGATTTTGAATCCTAAGATCAACAAATGAACATTAGTTAGAACTACATTTAAGGAATGATTTATCATTCCTTTAAAAATGGTTGTTGACCATAAGGAAAATAAACAATAATCACTTAAAAATCATTTGTGACTTGTTAAAGATAATCCAAAATAATTATAACTTGCCAAGTCCTTTTATCATGTCTGATATAACAATGATTCTTCATTATGGTTATCATAATACTTTGACCACATGCTCATCTACATATTTTGCCTTTAATAATGGATATTATTAGTATTAAGAAGAGAGTTGTCGACCATGACCTAGCATCATTTATCCTTGCGAATATTCTTCAAACAATGTTTGCATGTGATCATCTTCTAATATTTCACCAAGGTTGCATTATTTTGTCGACAGATGGATCCATGTTTCAAAACCTTTGAAAACCTTGCACAAGAATGTCGATGACACATACATTTAATAGATAAAACCCTTGCTAATATAAAATACATTTAACCTATGAAATGCAATAGTATAGAAAATCCTTGTCGACGTTGCCGCCCGAGATTTCTGCCTTTTTGACAGTCAAACACACATGTCAAGATCGCGTAATGCTTTGAAGAGTAAAAGTTGTGCATCTCCGCTTTGAGGCATTATACACATGTCAAGATCGTGTAATTCTTTGAAGAGTAAAAGTTGTGCATCTCCGCTTTGAGGCATTATACCAACCATAGATCTATTTTTTTCTTTAACAGACGGTCGCTTTACTTTGGGGTTGTATGTTCGGGACACGTGGTGATCATGCGTAATGCCTTGAAGAGTAAACAACGCACATCTCAACTTTGAGGCATTACACCAACCGTCGATGCTCAAAAAAATTAACCGTTGATTAATCTTTGAATTTTTTCTAATAGTTATTAAAATTTTGATCTTGATTAAATATCACCATCGATTAGACCCATGTGCTAAATAATAAGAGCTTTAGTAATCCACATTTTAACTTGTCTTATAAATTGACGTGAATCCTCATCATCTTGTTTGATGAATCATGTGATGCCATCTATATCCCTGTTGTCTCATCCTTAGAACATATGCGGGCCTAGGACATGTGTCGATCAGGCACGTTCCCTTGATGAATAAAGGATGAGCATCTTTGATTTGAAGTATTACACCTGTCGTAGATCTTCATCGAGGTTTAATCATCGATCTGTGTTTGTTTACCCAAATCACTTGTGGGTCTGGAACACATGTCAGTATAGCACAATGCCTTAATGGTTAAAAGTCTTCATCTCGTCAATCAAGGGATAACGCCAGCCATCATATGAGACTTGACTTTCTTGATGTATACTTTTATTTGAACTTTAGTCAACCGAGATCTGCGGACACGTGTTAGCTAGGTGCGATCCTAGTGCAGAGCACCTCCAATTTTGGTTGGATTTGTGTGTTTAGGGTTGTGTTAAGAGTCTTTGTTTGGATTGTAATTGTTACCGATTTTTGGTACCAAGATCAATCAGGTGGATTCATTATGTTATGAATGGATTATGTTGTCCTAGTTCCTTGTCCTGTTCTCTGTGCTTCCGGCATATCCAATTCATTTATCTCTGGTTTCAGTCTGGCTTTACCTCTGTCATGTTTTCAGGTTTTCAAGTCTAAACCTTGCTCAAATTTGTAAAAACCCTGAAAACCCTTAGTCTTCCAAGTGTTAAATGATGAAAATAAACCCTAAGTCATGGCGCATTCTATTTCGCTGTGACTTTTTCCTTTCACTTAAGGCATGTGTTTTAAATGAAGTCGCCTCATCGCATTACCCCAGCCGAATATTCCTTTTGCCTTCCCGACTTCATGTTTTCCTTTTGTCGCGTAGTCTCATAATGGTTCAGCAGATTCCTTCAGTGTTATGAGACTTAGCGATTTCTTCATAGTCGGGTAGTCACAGGATAGTAATGTTATAAGCCTTTATACGGATGGGACCCACTACTTAGTCGGGTGATCGCGGTAGATTATTAACAGTTATGAAAATGTTCTCAGACTTTGTGATTACTTCATGTCGCTTTGTCACCGAATCAGTCAAAGTTAACAGTTAAGTCAGGCAGTTAGTCGCATGATCTTGAAATAAAACAGCGGCTAAGGGATTCTGACTGAGACTTCGCGACTAACTATTTGTGGTTTGCAAAAAAGTGCAGTCGGGATGTCGCCAGAGCAGGATGACAACTCAGTTCTCTGTATGCAATAAGTGAACCAATGACTGTGTGACATGTTTCATAAGGCGGGTGGACGCTAAAGGGATTGTCACCTGGTTTCCAGAAGGAGAATGTGGATTCAGCAACAACGAGACTAAGGTACTTTGCCTTCAGTCGCGATGTCTGAGGAAGACTTAAGGGTATGTAAGAAATATTAAGCGATTAAGTGACAGCCATGAGATATAAAGATCAGAAGATCTGACGGTGGTCACGAAGTCTAAGAAGAAAGGTGCCCCAAGGAAAAATTCCTCCCGACTGGGTGATAAAGGTTTATCGCGCAGTCGCCAGAAGCAGGAAAAGGGGCACATAAGACTTGTTACGGTAAAGTCCAAAGCTCAGGACTCATATCTCCCGACTGGGCGACTAGGCATTGTAATGTATTCTTGAAATAGAAATTAAACACTCAGCGACAAGGAGATCACCGTAAAGGATAAGAAAGACAGTTAGTCGCAAGGTCTGGGAATGAATGATGAGTTAATGTTAACTCTGCGCAACTATGATTTCAGTTATGTCACATGAACACCAGATCGTGACTCAGGTTAGCCAAGGGTAAGAAAACACATTGTCGCCAAGTCTTGAGATGGAACCGTGGTTAGTGACAGAGGCCCGCGACAAAGAGACTTAATGCAGTCGCGCAGTCGCCTGATCCCAAGATTTAAAATACGGCGGCAGTTTTTTTTTGGTCTGACAATGTGAATCGCTCGGTGACCAATCACGGGCTTGCATTTCGATTACTGTGCAAAAAGAGTAGCTGAGATGTAAGGCATTCAACGAATCACAGTGTGACATGTTAGCTCTTTTGAATACAGTTGGATTGCTCCGAGGATTCACTTTCAAATTTTGATTTCCTGTCAAGTTCAAGCACTACGACTGGGTTTTTTGTTCAGGTTCATAGCATGTTGAATTTATGACAGAACTGATGTTTTCGAATCATGAGCTATGTATTCTGAATGATGGCTATTAGGAGTGCATCGTGCATTCATTTGCATTCACCGTGTTTTAAGTTTTCAGAGCCCAGGTTGCTACGTTTTCAGAAAGAGAGGTATTTTGCTTAGTTGCAGTATTTCCAAAATTAATCAGAAAATTCTAAATTTCAAGAAATTGTGCACAGAACAGTCTGTTGATCTCAGAATTAGATTTGTTTCAATATCGGTAAGGAAAAGGAGATTCAGGGTGCTACAAGTATTAGCAGAGGTATGGCTGAGATTCCACAAGTGCAGATGGGGTAGACAAAAGGTGCAAGTATAGAGTACTCAGAACTTCAAGTGGTCATCGGATGATGAATCAAAAGCTTGGGAAGTGATGACTACACCCAAGAAAAAGAAGCCTGTAGTAGAAGAAGAAATCTTGGACGATGAATAAGGTGAACACTTGGCATTGCACTGTTCAAGACAAGAGGGACAGTTATTGTAAAAGGAGATGTAGGTGAGTAGGCAAGCACAACTATCCGGATTCAACATAAATACTATCAGCTACCATCTACAAATCTAATTGCAGTCGCCAGATCAGGAGAGGAACAAGAAATATCTGTTAATATCTGTTTGACTTGGTCCTTTCACCGCTTCTTCTCTCTCTTTTTTGTCTCTCTTGTAACTTTAGGGTTAGGTTTTCTATGACCATCCGAAGCTTGTTGCATCCTAAAAGGGATTCCAAGATGGTAAAACCCCATATATATAGCCTAAGAGTTGTAATTCTTAGGGAGTTCTTTTTCCCTTTGGCTTGAGGTTTTGTAACTTGTTCTAAGTTCTTAACAGAGGCAAAGAGATTCTGTAACCCATTTCAGACAGTTCCAAATCTTATGTGAAGGCAGCCTTTGGAGTGATTTTTTGAGTCGTTCATGGTGGTTACTTGCAGATTGTTTGAAACTCAGTTTTATGAGGGAGTTATTAAGTCACCGATGAAGATTGAATAAAGAAGAGTTTGGAAGCCATTATTGAGTTCATCTTGTGGTATGTGAGTTACTGATTTGATGTTGTTTTTGTGATTCATTTTGAATCCTTGAAGTAAATGTCTCAGTTTTAGCATCTGTAAGTGAATATTTGATACTCACGTAGGTTATAAGTTGTGATTTTTTGTTTCATTTCGTTGTTAATAAGTGAATGTTATTATTCCTGTTAACAGTTGAATTGAGGTCAATCCTTCTTATAAAGCAATTTTATCTGAGTATTCTGATATCAATATTATGCATATGTCAAACTGGCTTTAGGAAAGTTTCATTGTGTCTGATTAATACCATTCTCGTCTTCAGATTTGGTGCATCACCTTAAGTTTTTCCTTTAGTTCTTCTCATTTTTTAGTACTCCGAGTTCATTCAAGAAAAATATTTCTTATCCCTTTTCCCAGCCAAGTTTTTTTTGACCATTTTACAAAAGTTTCAGGTGAAGTATCATATAGGAACCGGCCTAGAACTCGGAGATTCACTCCAATTTTGGGAAACCCACTACCCAGGAGTGTTTCCATGTTTCTCCAAAAGGTTAAGTTTTTGCAAGCTTAACAGGGTGCAATTTTGAGAGCTAACAATTTTGGCACGCCCGGTGGGACAGTCTTTTAACTGATTATTGTGATAATCTTCAAATTTTGTGCTGATTCTGATATGTTGTCAGCATAAAACAGACCTATAAGAGGTTGTTTTATTGCATATCTGGCGACTCAATCTCATGGTTATGAAGAGTAGTGCTGTATGAGATGAATTGATTCCAGAAGCTCAAAGTCTTTTGAGTACTTGCAGTTATCTCCACCTAAAAGAAGAGGGAGAACACTTCTTAGAACTACTCCTTCAAAAAGAACTCAGTCTACACCACCTGGTACACATGATAGACCTTTTTTGTCATACGGAAGGAGAAGAAACAAACATTCCAGCAAAGAGGTAGGAAGGCATTCAGCCTCACCAACTTTCAAAAAGGGATCTCTGTCATTATTTGCTACAGCAACACAAGGTACCTCATTTTCAGCAAGTTCTAGTTCAGCTGCTTTTACGATTTCCAGTCAGCAAGTACCATTACCACCACCAGCAATGGCTAGGCAATTCGCCTTTGTGCCTTTTAACCAAGGCAGCCCTTTAAATCTTGCCCAACATGATGATATTCCTCTTGCTGCCTTAAAAGGTTTACCAGAATATACGGGAGAAGGACAAACTACAGCATTGG
>MU217295.1:89443-99570 GCA_018584345.1 Thuja plicata | reverse complement strand
AGTTACTGATTTGATGTTGTTTTTGTGATTCATTTTGAATCCTTGAAGTAAATGTCTCAGTTTTAGCATCTGTAAGTGAATATTTGATACTCACGTAGGTTATAAGTTGTGATTTTTTGTTTCATTTTGTTGTTAATAAGTGAATGTTATTATTCCTATTAACAGTTGAATTGAGGTCAATCCTTCTTATAAAGCAATTTTATCTGAGTATTCTGATATCAATATTGTGCATATGTCAAACTAGCTTTAGGAAAGTTTCATTGTGTCTGATTAATACCATTCTCATCTTCAGATTTGGTGCATCACCTTAAGTTTTTCCTTTATTTCTTCTCATTTTTTAGTACTCCGAGTTCATTCAAGAAAAATATTTCTTATCCCTTTTCCCAGCCAAGTTTTTTTTTACCACTTTACAAAAGTTTCAGGTGAAGTATCATATAGGAACCGGCCTAGAACCCAGAGATTCACTCCAATTTTGGGATACCCACTACCCAGGAGTGTTTCCATGTTTCTCCAAAAGGTTAAGTTTTTTCAAGCTTAACAGGGTGCAATTTTGAGAGCTAACAGTAATAAGATCCATTAGTTTTGGATCCCAGCTTGTTCATTTCATGTTTGTAAGAGCAAATTGCTCCTAGGTGACAATGTTGTCATTTTGGCCTAGAATGGTAAAAGTTGCTATTTTTGAGTAACTAGGGGTTTTGGTCTTGTCTAGGATCCTAAGTTTCCTAACTAGGGTCCTAGGATTATTCAACATGCATCAAGTTGACCAATTTGGTCAAAGAGCAAGAAATGCTCAAAAGTTGCTAGCAACTTTCAAAAGTTGCTCGAGCAAATTTTGCAACTTTTTGAAAAAAGTTACAAATGGAAGTTTCGATAGTTGTAACCACCCATGCTCAGTTATTTGAGCATGGATTGATTATTTTTGGAAGGTTAATGGATTTTTGATTACAGACCACACGTGGGACTAATATGTACAGATGATTTCTTGAGTTTTCTTGTGTTTTACAGTGTTTCTGCATCTGTGTACGGCTGTGTACGGATTGAATTGAGAAATATAACTCCATGGGAGTGTAGATATTTTTGTTAGCTTTATTTTTAATCCATTTTTTTGATTTCAAGTTAAATTATTGTAAAGTTATCTTTTGTTTTAAGTCACTATGTCTGCAATTCCCATTTGCAGAGTTGCTGGAGCAAAAAAGACTCTAACCTAAGCATCCACGACTGAAAATGTATGAAACCTTGTGGAATGATAGGTTAGGGTCTATATATAGTTTTTTTTTTTCATTTTTGTTCCTGAAATGAAACTCCTAGGCTTGGAGTGATGCCCTATGGCTAACTGCTTGGAGTAGGTGAGCCTGGATAGGGTAAAGATTAAATTGAAGCAGAGCACCCATGATATTTGATGGATGAATTAGTGGCATGTGTAGAAGACCTAATGTGTCTCCTTGAAGGTTCAAAAGGATTTAGATGGTGAAATGCAGTTCAAAGAACAAATTGAAGACAATTTGTACTGACTAGTCCAAAGGCCTAACAGATAGGCTGAAAACTAGGGCCTAGTAAAAATTAAGGTTGTGGGTGCCTTGAGAAACTATAGCTTTGGATTCTTGAAGGGCTAGTGGATAGCTTATAGATTCCTAAATTATTTTGTGGGGTTGTTTGAAATAATTTGGAGCATTTGGCTCAAAATCGTGAAAATAGACCTAATTGAATTAGGCCTAATTAGGCCTACTAGTGCATAGTGGCAACAAATGGATTGTTGGAGTATCCAGAAGTGTTGGAAATTTTTCCAATGGACTTTTAATGAGTCAAGAACATAGGAAAGAGTCTATGGAGAGTATGGGGAATATTTGAAGCAAGGGTTTAGGGTTCTAGAGGAAGATCTAGTGAAGAATCAAGAAGATTGAAGAACTAGTTGGACTAGTTAAAATTGTGTGAACTTTGTTTCTTTACCAAATCAACTATACCTAGGAGGAAAGTTGATTGGGAGGGTCTAGGAGATCCATATTGGTGAAGAACACATAGGATTGTAGACCATTGGATGGTTTGGAGAAGTATTAAGCACTTTGGAAGAAGAAGACACTAGAACTCTAGACCCTCTGCATTAGAGTGGTATCAGAGCCATATTTTCTTTCAGTTTAGTGTATGTCTGAAGAGGAGGAGAGCCACGAGGTTGAAAAAATGCCACCTAAGGAAATGAGAAAAGATGCCATAGGGTAATTGGTCCAAAATCTATTGGCAAAGGCCAATCTGACAGAGATAAAGGGTAAAAGGAAAGTCACCAAATGAGGAGATGAAAGTGATGAAGAGGATGAAAGCTAGACAAGGGAGACAACTAGCAAAAGAAAAGAAGTGGAGATGGATAAGATTAGAACATATTCTTAAATGCCTTTAAGTCCATTAACAAGGATAGTATGGAACACATACCTTAATATTGTGGTAGTTTGAATGGTGAAGAGTTATTGGATTGGCTAGAGGCCATAGACAACTAGTTTGACTACAAAGAAGTGTCAGAGGAGAAGAGAGTCAGTTATGCAAAGGCTAGAATCAAAGTATCTACATTGGTGTGGTGGAAGATGATGTAGGATGATAGGGTAACCACTAGTAAGAAGAATATAGTTTCTTGGGATTGTTAGCTCTCAAAAATGCACCCTGTTAAGCTCATAAAAACTTAACCTTTTGGAGAAACATGGAAACATTCCAAGGTTGTGGGTAACCTATGGCTAGAATGAATCTCCGGATTCTAGGCCGGCTTCCTATATGGTGATCACATGTTTGCTTCTTGAAAGACTGAAAATTGATGGGGAAAAGGGATAGAAGGATTGCATGAAACGTAAATAACTAAAATGAAACCTAAACTAAGGTGATCCACCAAATTTGACATGAAAACATAACACACACAGGATAAAGCCCTGGGTCAACTAACTGAATTAGAGGTAAAACACAAATCTCTTGTATAGGCATGCATTAATATTTCATAACAAGGTCATGATTAAACTTGTTAAGAGGAAAGACTTCACAGATAACAGCTCAAACTAAGACACTAGTTACAACCTGCAAGCAAACATACTCTTCTGCAAGTAGATGCTACAAAGGGACATGATTAAGAGGAAATAAAATAATTCACAGTTAACCTATCAACCATCTACAATGCATACAAACAAGAAGAAAAGAGACAAGGCTGACACAACTCAATAAATTGGTTCCAAGAACTTCAAACTCTGCATATTATTTCTCACAATGAGTTACAGATTCATGCACAAAATACACCAAGGACAGAAAAAATGTCACAAAGCATGCCTTCTTGCATAATCAGAACTAGTTAACAATTACAACTCTTAGGCTATATATAGGGTTTTTTACCATCTTGAAATCCCTTAAGGATGCAACAAGATTTGGATGGTCACCGAAAACCTAACCCTAAAGCTAAAAGAAAGAGAGAGAAGAGGCGGTGAAATGACCAAGTCAAAAAAATATTAACAGATATTTTTGGTTCTTCTCCTGATCTGGCGACTGCAATCAGATTTGTAGATGGTAGCTGGTAGTCTTTATGTTGAATCCGGATAGCTGTGCTTGCCTACTCACCTACATCTCCTTTTACAATAACTGTCCCTCTTATCTTGAATAGTGCAGTGCCAAGTGTTCACCTTATTCATCGTCCAAGACTTCCTCTTCCACTACAGGCTTCCCTTTTCTTAGGTGTAGTCATCACTTCCCCAGCTTTCACTTCATCATCTGATGACCACTGAAGTCCTGAGCACTCTGAATCTCTTTTTCTTTTTACCGATATTGAAACAAATCTATTTCAGATATCAGCAGACTGTTCTGTGCATAATTTCCTGCAACTTAGAATACTCTGATGAACTTGGGAAACACTGCAAACTGAGAAAAATACCTCTCTTCTGCAAACTTAACAACCTGGGCTCTGAAAACCTTCAGCTATTCCTTTATCGCACAGTCGCTGGCTATTTAAACTGACCCTTTTGATTTGGGCGATTGAGCGACATTCATCTCTTTACCTCATACTCTGTCTGATCGCATACTCGCAGTCTTTTATGCTCTGCTTTTGTCCTCTGCACGAGTGGGCGATGACATCCGTTTCCTACTCGGTCGCCAACTCACGGGCCTTAAAATCTTACCTTACCATTGACTGCGAGTGTGCGATGACACACCTTTTCCTTTCAGTCGCTCACTCGCGAGCTGTCTTTCCTTTGTCTTCATTGATCAACGAGTGAGTGATGAGTTACCTTCTTTGCTTGTCGTGTACTCGCAAGCTCCTTTTCCCTTATCTCAGTTGATCAGCGACTGCGCGACATCTTTCCTCCTCTAACTCATCACATACTCACGAGCCGATCTGCCCTTGCCTTTTCTGACCGGTGACTGAGCGATGACCCTTTCTTCCTTTCTAATCACACACTCACGGGCTCCTTTTGATCAACTGAAAATAGCGGCGACTGAGCAACGAGCTAAACAATTCCTTTGGTCACTCGGTCGCAGACCTTTATAACCCTTGAAAGCTGCCCACGCGACTATGCGATGCATCCCTTGTTTAGCTCGTCGGACACTCGCGATCTCTTATGACCTTCGAGAAATACTTGTGCAACTGAGCGACGAGTCCCCTTTTTTCCTCAATCGCATACTCGCGCTACAAAAGACAAACGACTTAAAACATAAGCGACTGGGCGACCACTATGACTCGACCTCATCGCGCACTCGTGGGACTTAAAACATTGACATAAAAACTTGAGCGGGTGCGCGACTATTTCAATTTTCTACATGACTCATTCAGTCGCAGAGCATGAGATAGACAGCGTGACATAACAGTGACTGCGCGATGGACATGATTTTAACTTGTTGCTGACTCGCAGACTCAAAACCCGACTTGCAAAAGACATCGCGACTGTGCGATATATACTTTAAAGTGCTGGACCTGCTCAGTCGCGCAACTTACAAGACTTGACAAGGGTAGATTGCGATTGCGCGATGACTATTTCAAACGGCTCGTCGCGAAGTCGCGGACAGATTGGAACTCCTCAAAAATAGATCACGATTACACGATGACTTCTGATTGACAGCTCGTCGCACATTCGCGCAACTTAAAAACTTGACATATAAACTGACGCAATGGAGCAATTAGACTAAGACACTCAAAAAGGGATTTTGACCTTTTTTCACGCGGCAAACATAGAATTTGAATGATAAAGCCCAGGAAAAAGTTGCCAAGACTTAGGGTTTTCAGGGTTTTAGGGTTTTTTGCAAATTTAAGCAAGGCTTGGACTTGAAAACCTGAAACATGACAGAGGATAGCTAGACTGAACAAGAGGTAGCTGATTTGAGAACACCATTAATAATTGGGATGCACCCTTCAATCTATCTGAAAATCATAACCAGCTCCACTTTATTGAGCTGGGAAATAAAATGGGTAACAGGGATAGAATGAAGATTAGGTTGAGGGAAAAATTCTTTCCCACTGATTATGAAATTAAAATGTATCAGAAGTTACAGAACTTGAGACAAAAAAGAGTTGTCAGTAAGTGCCTACACTAAGGAATTCCACAAATTGAGCCTAAGGGAAAGAAGACAAGAAGAAGGGGTAGAAAAGGTAGCAAGTTACCTCAATGGGTTGATACAAGTAATCCAAGTTGAAATTAGTATGATGGCTCCTGACAATATGCATAGATGTTTTCAGCTAGCCTTGAGAGTAGAGGAGAAGGCTAGAAGGAGGAATGATTTCCAACAAAGAGGTTGGGGTAATAATAATAGAGGATTCAGAGGCAGGGGTAACTTTGGCAGAGGAAAAAGCCCAAGTAGACCAGAAGAGACTTAGTCTATAGACAATAGTGGGAGTAACCAGTATAGAGGGTCATTTCAAAGAGGAGGTACAGATGAAGAGGGCCACCAAGGGGTAGATTCCAGTCACAGGGAAGGACCAATTCTATCTTCACTGACGGATGTTACAATTGTAATCAAGTGGGCCATACAATGGGAAGATGTCCTGAAAAAACTTCCACATCATCTATGGGAGAAAGAAGGAATCAGTTAGTGCAAGAGGATGACACACAAAGTGTCACTTCTTCCATGTCCAAGGCATGGCCAGTATTGGATGGAGAAAATGTTATGGCGAGAAGGACTTTGTTGAAATTTCCTATTGCTATAGAACCAACTCAAAGAAAGAACTTGTTTGAAACTACTTGTAGGTCACATGGGAAGATTTGAAAGGTGATAGTAGACTCTAGATCCACAAAGAACATAGTGTCAACAGAGATGGTGGACAAACTAAAACTTAGAAGAACACCTCACACTACCCCCTACAAAGTGTCATGGCTAAACAAGGGACAACAGATAGTGGTGGATGAACAAACTATGGTGGAGTTTGAAATAGGAGAGTGTAAGGACAAGGTCCTATGTGACATATTTCCCATGGATGCATGTAATCTCCTTCTAGGACATCCATGGAAATATGATTTGAAGGTCATTCATGATGGTGAAAATAATAACTATGTGATTACTAAACAAGGAAAGAAGTTTCAAATGGATACCTTAGAAGAACCTAATGAGGAGAAGCATGTGGGAACCAGTGTGATGCTCTTGAGTGGAAAGGAGTTCCTAAAGGTTATGAAGAAGGAAAGAGGGGTCTATTGTGCAGTGATAGTGAAGCCAAAGGAGGAGACTAAAGAGAAAGTTAGTATGCCACAAGAGGTACAAGAACTATTGGAAAGGTACCATGAAATAGTGGATAATGGATTTCCTAGTGCATTTCCACCCATGAGGATGTGAGTCATCAGATAGACCTCATACCTGGAGCTAATCTACCTAATAAGGTAGCATATAAGATGACACCAAGGCAGAATGCAGAGATAGAAAAATCGATTCAAGATTTGTTGGAGAAAGGGTTAATAAGGAAGAGTTTGAGTCCTTGTGCTATGCCAACTACCCTTAAACCTAAGAAGGATGGAAAATGGAGGATGTTCACTGACTCCAGGGCTATTAACAAGATCACAATAAGATATATTTTCCCATGCCCTAGATTGAGGATTTGCTAGACAACTTGGGAGGTTCTTTTTATTTCTCCAAGGTGGATTTGAAGTCAGCGTATCATCAAATCAGAGTTAGGCCTAGTGATGAATGGAAGAAAACCTTCAAGACAAATGAAGGGCTATATGAGTAGCTTGTAATGCCCTTTGGCCTAACAAATGCACCTAGCACATTCATAAGGCTCATGAATGAAGTGCTAGCAAATTTTATAGGTAAGTTTGTAATAGTTTATCTTAATGACATTTTGATCTTTAGCGGGTCTAAGGAGGAGCACATGAAGCATTTGGAAATGGTATTGAGGAGGCTACACCAAGAGAAATTGATGATCAATGAGGAAAAATGTGAGTTCTTAAAAAATGAATTAGTATATCTTGGTTTTGTGGTTGCTAATGGATGTATGAAGATGGATCTTGATAAGGTCAAGTCTATTTTGGAATGGTCAACACCTAGATCCATAAGAGATGTTATAAGTTTTCATGGATTAGCCTCCTACTATAGGAAGTTTGTGAGAAAATTTAGCCATGTTTGTGCACCTATCCTCAACACTATAAAAGGAGGAGTCAAATGTCATTTCAAATGGACAGCAGCAGTAGATTGTTATCGATTTTCGGTACCAAGATCAACCAGGTGGATTTGTTATGTTTTGAATGGATTAAGTTGTCCTGGTTCCTTGTCCTGTTCTCTATGCTTCTGGCGTATCCTTTTCAACTATCTCTTATCCTTTTGCCTCTCCTCTATCATGTTTCAGGTTTTCAAGTCTAAACCTGGCTCCATTTTGCAAAACCCTTAAACCCTAAGCCTTGGCATTCTGTTTTGCAGTTACTTTTTCCTTTCACTTAAGGCATGTGTTTTAATTTAAGTCACCTTGTCGCATTACCCAAGCCAAATATTCCCTGTGTCTTCCCGACTTTGCTTTTTCATTGTGTTGCGTTGTCTCGTTAAACATCAGAATATTCCTTCTGCCTTCTGAGACTTAGCGATTTCTTTGTAGTCGGGTAGTCGCGGGATAACCATGTCATAAGGCTCTATGAATATGGGACCCACTGCTCAGTCAGGTGATCGCGAGAAAATCTTGATAGTGAAGAAAATGTTCTCAGACTCAGCGACTATTTCATGTCGCGTTATCGCCAGATCAAGCCAAAGCTAACAGTTAAGTTATGCCTTCAGTCACGTGATCTCGAAATGGAGCGGCGGTTAAGAGATTTCTTCCCAGACTTCGCGACTGACCATTTGTGGTTTGCAGTAATGCAGTCGGGATGTCGCCAGAACAAGATAAATGTTTCTATTCTCCAGTATGCAATGAATGAACCAATGACTCTGCGACATGTGTCATAAAGCGGATGGATGTTAAAAGATTGTCGGGTGGTCGCTAGAAGGAAAAAGAGCATTCAGCGACAACGAGAAAGACTAAGGTACTTTGCCTTCAGTCGCGATGTCTGAGAAAGATTTAAGGGTATGTTCAAATGTCTAGCGATTAAGCGCCAGTCGTCAGATGAAAAGATCAGAAGATCCAACGGTGGTCGCGAAGTCTGAGAAGAAAAGTGCCATAAGGAAAAGGTTCTCCCGACTTGGGATTAAGGTCTGTTGCGTGGTCGGCAGAAGTGAAAAGGGTGCACAAGACCTAGTTAAAGTAAATTTAAATGCTCAGAACTTATATCCAGCGACTTGGTGACTAGGCATTGTCGCGTAGTCTTGGAACAGGGATTAAACATTCAGCGACAAGGAGATCACCGTGACAGTTAAGCAAGATAGTTAGTCGCAAAGTCTCAAAAAGAATGATGAGTTAATGTTAACTCTGTGCGACTATGATTTTAGTTATGTCGCATGATCGCCAAAAGTAACTCAGTTCAGCCAAGGGTAAAAGTCTATTTTGTCGCCATGTCTCGAGATGAAACCAGGGTTAGTGACGGAGTTCTGCGACTGAGCGACTAAGAGACCGTTCAAAGGCATCACACTTACACCAGTCAATGCAGATGAAAGGAAAAGGAGCTCGCGAGGATGCGATGAGTAAGAGGGAAAGGCATCGCATAGTCGCCAGACAATAAAGATCAAAGGAAAATAGCTTGCGAGTAGGCGACTAAGGGAAGGAGACATTTGTCGCGCACTCGTGCATGAGATGGAAACATAGTAAAAGGTGGTGTGAGTATGCGACCAGACAGAGTATGAGGTTGGTCAGCTGATCTCTGATTAGATTTGTTTCAATATCGGTAAAAAGGGAAAGGGAGATTGCTGCAAGTATTAGCAAAGCTATGGCTGAGATTCCACAAGTGCAGATGGGATAGACAAAGAGGTGCAAGTATAGAGTATTCAGAACTTCATGGTGGCCACTGGATGATGAAGTAAGAGCTTGGGAAGTGATGACTACACCAAGAAAAAGAAGCCTGTAGAAGAAGAAATCTTGGACGATGAATAAGGTGAACACTTGGCACTGCACTGTTCAAGAAAAGAGGAACAGTTATTGTAAAAAGAGTGTAGGTGAGTGGGAAAGCACAGCTATCCAGATTCAACATAAATACTATCAGCTACCATCTACAAATTTGATTGCAGTCGCCAGATCAGGAGAAGAACAAGAAATATCTGTTAATATCTGTTTGACTTGGTCATTTCACCGCCTCTTCTCTCTCTTTCTTTTGTCTCTCTGGTAATTTTAGGGTTAGGTTTTCTTTGACCATCCGAAGCTTGTTGCATCCTTAAGGGATTCCAAGATGGTCAAAAAACCTATATATAGCCTAAGAGTTGTAGTTGTAAGGGAGTTCTTCTTCCTTTTGGCTTGCTGTTTTGTAACTTTTTCTAAGTTCTTGACAGAGGCAAAGAGATTTTGTAACTCATTTCAGAGTTTTGATTATGCAAGGAGGCATGCTTTGTGACATTTTCTCTGTCCTTGGTGTATTTTGTGCATAAGTCTGCAACTCATTGTGAGAAATAATATGCAGAGTTTGAAGTTCTTGGAATCAATTTATTGAATTATGTAAGCCTTGTCTCTTTTCTGCTTGTTTGTATGCGTTGTAGATGGTTGATGGGTTAATTGTGAATGATTTTATTTCCTTTTAATCATGTCCCTTTGTAGCATCTACTTGCAGAAGAGTATGTTTGCTTGC
>MU217295.1:62065-72804 GCA_018584345.1 Thuja plicata | reverse complement strand
CATCTCGCACATAAAATAAAATTTCACTATACGCGATTGACAAGAAAAAACCCACTTTACTGGTGATTCCTCAAGGAAGTGCAGACTGCCTAAAAACCTAACTGACAAGACTTACCCGGAAGAAACCCGAAAGAACTCAGAACTGAGCAGGAAGACAACAACAAGAACGGCGGAAAGACAAAACACAGAAAAGAGAGAAAAACAAAGAAGGAAAAGGACTTGATGTTAATCAGAAGCTAAAACAACCAGAAATAAAGGGATGACTAATTCCGTTGAAAAATACTCCTGCTGGAACATCAACACGCTTAGAGAAAAACGCATATCAACTTGACTAGGAAATGCGTAGGGTTATCCAATTTTGGGGAATGCAAAATTAGGGACAACACAACTAACTCTTTTAAATTTGGCAGAAGAAGATTGGGTCAGATATTTGCCTACCCCACACCCTCTGCAGTTGGACAGTATACTAGACTCCAAGGTGATTAAAAATACCAGGAAGGGTACTTAGAAACAGTATTAGAAGTAAAGTGGAAGGGACTACCTGAATCTGGGGCCACTTGGATGACTGAAGCAGACATTCTGAAGCATGGAGTCACCATTAAAGACATCCTAACTCAAGGGACTTGAGTTCTTTGTCCCAGGGGAGTATGGTGCAGAGCACCTCCCATTCTGGTTGGATTTCTGTGTTTAGGGTTGTGTTAAGAGTCTTTTTTTTGTATTGTAATAAGATCCATTAGTTTTGGATCCCAACTTGTTCATTTCATGTTTGTAAGAGAAAAGTGCTCCTAGGTGACAATGTTGTCATTTTGGCCTAGAATGGCAACAGTTGCTATTTTTGAGTAACTAGGGGTTTTGGTCTTGTCTAGGATCCTAAGTGTCCTAAATAGGGTCCTAGGATGAGTCAACATGCATTAAGTTGACCAATTTGGTCAAAGAGCAAGAAATGCTCAAAAGTTGCTAGCAACTTTCAAAAGTTGAAAATAGAGGTTTGGACGGTTGTAACCACCCATTATCAGGTATTTGAGCATGGATTGATGATTTTTGGAAGGTTAATGGAGTTTTGATTATAGACCACACGTGGGAATAATCTGTATGAATGATTTCCTGAGTTTTCTTGTGTTTTTTACAGTGTTTTTGCATCTGTGTACAACTATGTACGGATTGAATTGAGAAATATGACTCCATGGGAGTGTAGATACTTGTGCTAGATTAATTTTTCATGCATTATTTTTATTTCAAGTTAAAGTTTTGTAAAGTTATCTTTTATTTTAAGTCACTGTGTCTGCAATTCCTATTTGCAGAGTTGCAGGAGCAAAAATGACTCTAACCTAAGCATCCACAGTTGAAAATGTATGAAACCTTGTGGAATGATAGGTTAGGGTCTATAAATAATGTTTTTGTATTCATTTTTGTTCCTGCAATGAAACTCCTAGGCTTGGAGTGATGCCCTATGGCTGACTACTTGGATTAGGTGAGCCTGGACTGGGTAAAGATTGAATTGAAGAAGAGCACCTATGATCTTGGATGGATGAATTAGTGGCATGTGTAGAATCCCTAATGTTTCTCCTTGAAGGGTCAAAAGGTTTCATATGGTGAAGTGCAGTTAGAAGAACAAATTGAAGACAATTTGTACTGACTTGTCCAGAGGCCTAAAAGATAGGCTGAAAACTAGGGCCTGGTAGAAATTAGGGTTATAAGTGCCTTGAGAAACTATAGATTTGGATTATTGAAGGGATAGTGGATAGATTCTATATTCCTAAAGTATTCTATGGGGTTTTTTGAAATAATTTGGAGCATTTGGCTCAAAATAGTGAAAATAGACCTAATTGAATTAGGCCTAATTAGGCCTACTAGTGCATAGTGGAAACAATTGGACTGTTGGAGTGTCCATAAGTGTTGGAAATTTTTCCAATGGAATTTTAATGAGTCAATAACATAGGCAAGAGTCTATGGAGAGTATGGGGAAGATCCTAATCAAGGGTTTAGGGTTCTAGAGGAAGATCTATTGAAGAATCAAGAAGATTGAAGAACTAGTTAGACTAGTTAAAATTATGTGAACTTTGCTTCTTTACCAAATCAACTATACCTAGGAGGCAAGTTAATTGGGAGGGTCTAGGAGATCCATATTGGTGAAGAACACATAGGAGTGTAGACCATTGGATGGTTTGGAGAAGTATTAAGCACTTTGGAAGAAGAAGACACTAGAACTCTAGACCCTCTGCATCAAATCCCTTGAAGGTTAAATGGTGTTTATCTATTTTTTAAGGGAAAGCATCAGCCGTTGATTACCATTGAAGTTTAATCATAGGAAGGATCTACTAAAGGTGTAAAATAATCAATTAAACAAAAAAAAACATATAACGACTAGATTTAAAATTCAAATATGAATAACGCTAAGGTAAAACACCATATAAAACATAAGAATTTACTTATAAAAGTAAAAGGATACTTCCATGAGCTATTTGGATATGCAAATTAGGGTTCCACCACAACCTTAACCTTTGGTCTATGTGTTTGGAATTGAAGTAAAGAATTAGGTGGCATAAAAATGAATAATATTTGAAATTAATGTTCCTTGGGTTGTTCTAAATCTCAACCAAACCTTCATGAATGGATTTAAAAAAATACTCCACAATGTTGACATCTAGATTTTTTATAGCCATCACCATGCACATGATTTCTAATGGAACCATCTTCTCTATATCAAATCCTAAACTTGACACAATCCATGAATAATGTATACAAAATAGTATTCAAATGAATTGAGTTCTAGGGGTTCCTTGTATGAACATGGGACCTAGATGAGTTTATGTTTTGGTCCCTTAGGAATATATGTAGGCACCTCTCTTTCCTTAAGGGTAGCCTTATGCATCTCATAGCCCTTGATTTCTCTTTCAAAATTGATGTTTGTGCAAGTGGCACTAGATAGCATGAAAGCCTTACTAATACTTATTATATTAATTATGACTAAGAAATTTTCATCTCCCCTTCTAATGACTCTGGTTGCAGGGAAAATTATTTTGGCTAGCTCTGTCAAGAATTCCACATTCATGAAAACATCAGTTATAATTGATTTTTCCATATTTAAATCCCAAGGGTTACAAATAGGGGGTGGTATGACCTTGTTCTAACCTAGAAAAAATGAAATTGTGCCCACCCAAATAATGCTATATCAAGGTCTCTATAATTTTGGCACACATCACCCAATAGAATTCATTGGACAATTGGGCAATTGAGCACTCAGGGAGCGAATCAAGGAAATCCTATTGCAATGACCTACCCTACTATTTTTTACCTGACCCAGACTCAATTAGGTTTTCCCTTCTCATCTTATCAAACCCTCTATTATGTATCAACAAGGGAAATAAATTGAATTATATTTTTAACACAAAAAACCCCTCTAAACTTCAATTTCACTTCACAATCTTTTAGACAAGAGAAAAACTTAACTTACTACTTTTTGAATTCCTTTATATTCACTCAATGATTTTTTGAAAACACCATTATCTGCACTAGGATCTCTGCTTAGCTTCAATGATTGCAATTTTGTTTATTTATGGCCAAATCTCCTTATTTATTTCCACTATCTTTCAATATACTACATCATCCTTTCAAAAATAAATTTTCTTGAATTGAATCGTTAATGTCGACTAGTCGTGCAAATCTACAAGTTTTAAATCTTTATCGTAGATCTTCTTCTATGTCGCATCTCATAGAAGGGCCAAAAGAATTTGAATTGTCTCTATCAACACTTTTCATCCAACATGGAATGTGTAATGCCCTGTCAGGGAATCCTTGGAACAAAATGATAAAATATATACATAGTATTTTTTTTAAAGCATGGAACGAGCAACATGAAAGAAGGTGCATCACATAATCATCCTAACCATAAGAAATAATTAAAATAATGAGAAATAGCATGCTCACACACAAGCGAAAGACTCACAACTCTTCCAAAGGTTCCCAGTCAGCCAAATATACACTCAAAATAGAGAGCTCGCATTTTCAAGATTTCCCAAACAAGGATTCAAACCAAGTCCACAGATCATGGAAGGCTAGAAAGGGGAAAATAAAAGCAAATCATCCCAATTACAAGTATTCATTTTAAGACCAAAAGAGGATTCCTAGAGTGATTATCCATACAAGTACATTCCTTTTCTAAACATGATCATAAATGTTAGATACACAAATAGCCCCAAATGAACAAAGGCAAGGCCTGGAAGACACCCCAAAATCCTTAGGAATCCAACTCGGAAGCCAAGAACAAACACTAGGTCCTTGAAATCAAGACAAATAGAACACTAGGCACAGACGTCGATTACAAGTAGAGAGACCGGTTTACCTAGAAAACATTGGATGGTGATCGATGTAGACATCACTAAGGTAAAAAAAAAAGTCTCAGTCCAATGAGTTGGAGATGTCGAACAACAGGTAAAGATGTTGATTCATGAACTTAGGAAAAACACATAGGGAACAAAAAGAAAATTCCTAAGCTGACTCCAATGTATAGATGAAAAACAACTAGCTCCACACCGGGGAGTTTTGGAATGCATTATCCAAGGCTATACACACTTGATATCATGGATAATCATCAAAATAAATCTAAGGATCTAAATCAACTATAAACATGAAATACAAAATGAAAAGAAGGGATAGAAAAGAGCACGTCACACTCGAGAACTCCATCACTAAAAAATTTCTACCATCTGTATACTAGTCCCCAACAATAGTATAGTGCAATTCCATCCTACCACATGGAACCCTCGGGCCTACCCCACCATGCTCATGGAGATAGAAACCTAGCCACAAACACATGGTATGCACAGACACCAAGAATCGATACACTCACTCCAAATAGATGCATAAAATTAGACAATGGTACAAAGGTCTAATGCAAGAACACAATACGAGTAGGTAAAGGTCACTACTCAAACTAGACAAGGTATGGTGTCAAGACTCAAGAATGGAGTGTCATCACATGGCTTGTACGAGCCAGTGTGGTTTCAAGAAATCCTTCTCTCATCAAGGAAGCTCTACTGTCTTAGCACACATCTCTCAAACAAATGATTGATGCTATGCGAGATCAACATCTGTAGATGGTTCATGGCTATCCAAGCTCATGTCTCTGAAATAGACGGTCAATGGATAATACACTGATCTTATTATTATGTTTTCCCCCATTCATTTTAAGGTTATCACTTATTAAGATAACTCAACCAAGGGATACCCTAGGACCAATTTGTGCCATGTCCTACCTTGGTGAGCCACTCCATCCCACTACTCCACACCTACCAATAAAACACAATGATGTACAAAGACTCCAAGCCTTAATCAAAGAGGGAGCTAAAAATAACACATGGCTCCGTTGGTCTCAACCAAGGGCATGGATTCCCATAGAATCTCATCATGAAACATACAAAGAACTTGTGATGTGGTCTCCAACACCAACCCCATGCATTCCAATGTAATCAAAATCAAGCATGGAGTACAATTCCACAAAATAGAAAGGCAATCACAAGTGCTCATGTCACCCTCAATTGGGCACTTGGCCAGGAGTACAAATCCATTCAAAAAACCAAAATCCATGTAAAATAAAACCATAGAATGGTTGGAAACCTAGAGGACAACACACTCCAATGTTCATATAAAACTGAATAAATCAAATGGTAAAATTTGGTGGCATGTAAAGTGAGGCGGCCCCAAGATTTCCCAAAAATAAAACTTCTTAGAAAGCTAAAAAAAAAACCCATTTGACCATAGACACCCAAAAACACATAGATGTGATAAAAACTCATTTCTAAGCACACACAAAAAAATTGAGTAGCATAACAGTAAGAAATCAAATGAATGAAAACCTTAGTTGCTCATAGGGAGTCAATCGGGCTTCTACAAGCTACTCAAAAGTGGGCGAGTACTAACTCTCAGCCCACGAAGCCAAATAAAACAAGAAATAGATCAAAAAAAGGAGAAACTAATAAAATATCAAAGGCCCTACCTCACAGCTAGAGGAGAAACCTGAAAGAGTGATAAATAAATAAACTGATCCTTGTTGAATCCAAAAGTCATTGCATAGAAATGGAGGTATTCGTGGCACGATTCCAAAGAGTCAACCCATCCACAAATCCAACAAGAGGATCAAGATCAATGAGAAAACAAGTATATTTTCTAATGCAAATTGGAGTAAATTTACCAAATGCTCTCAAAACCAAAACAAAGAAGTGAGAAAAAGAACTGACTTTTAACAATATAAAAGACTTTTACAAAGTGAATTTATAAATTAGATTATTTAAATATTTTAAATAATATAATTGACCATTTCCCAAATAAATAAATCAATCCCATGTGTTTGGAATCCAACTATGAAAAATTAGTCAGTAATATTAAAATAAATATTAAATCCCCAAAAGTAATAAAATCAACATTTAAATTAAATCATTTGCGACAACTGCTGGAACTTCTAAATGCACAGACAGTCACTGGTCTATCAGAAATGCATAATGAGTCCATATTTGCCAACATGTACTAGAGGGAATTAATATAATAATTGAATACACCACCCATACAAGGACAACATTGGCTCAGTATGAAAGCCCAAAGATGATATGTCATGGTGCCACTGTCGAGGTGATGTAACTACAATCCTTGCTCTCTACCCTAATCTCTACTAGGGTCTTCAATAGGCCTCTTATCTAGCCTAGTAGGGATATTATATATCCCTAACTTCTAAGATTCCTCTTCTCAATAACCTCCTCTAATTCAACTTGTGTCCACCAACCAAGAAAATACCACATGCTTCACAAAGCCCTATGGAGGTCTCTTCACTCCTCCTTCACTATCTGACCCATAAGGTTAGAGATCATAAAATTATGGAGAGGTAGGGTTAAAATTAGGTCAATTGGATCCAATCCAATGTTTATCCACACTTCTTGCAATGAAACTCTAATCGAGTTCAAGAATTGCCTTCAAGAACACCCAAATAGGGCTACAAGCAATTAGGCCTATTTGGTCACCTTTTTGTTTAAATATTCGAATACTCCCAAACAAGTACCCAAAAAAATCCCATTTTTAGACACCCTTTATGGAACCCTTCAATATTTTACTGGTCCCCACTTTCCAAACTATTTGTACACCAGAGAGCTATAATCATGCCTAAAATTAAGGGTTTCAAGAGATTATGACTATCTGCATAGGGGTTTGGTTTCTTGGCACTTAAAAATCTTCACCCAATCTTCTCCTTTGAGTTGGTTCTTCTTCAAACATCACTCTACCTCTCCACAATCTCAAGTTGAAGTATTCAATGCATTCAACTCACTATAACTCACTTACAATTCTCCATAGTCCCTAGCCATGCATCACAGGCTCGCCTAGGGTATCATTGCAAAAATGGAAGACAACCTTCCCAAGGCCCCTCCTTCTGCACACATATATTACAAGGAGTCACCTCACCCATTCCAAGAACCCATACAATTTCTATGGTGGAATGATGAGCTACGACTCCATTTGTATAGCCTAATATAGTTGACCAAATCCCTATCTCAATAGTTTCAGACAGTTAATAAACCACTTTGCTCAAAAATGTAATCATGCAACAAATGTTGTCAATGTTGTCAATGACAACATTGACAACTTTTACAACTTTTTGTGTTTTTCATACAAACTTGGTGACTATCACATGAAACTTAACCAAAAGCCTATCTAAGGTAATTAAAACATCAAATAGGTCTCCCAAACACTTCCTTGTCCAATTTGACCCTAAATTCATAAATGCAACTTTTGTCAACATGATTGACAATATTGACAACTTGGACAATACTTGACACTTAGGTCCCAAATGATCTAATGATACCTCATAACCTATCACACCACACTTTAGGACCCCTATTCCTATTATTGCACTAGTATTTTGGATAAGACCACTACAAGCCAAAAACACATAAGAAGCCCTAGGTTACCCTTTATCCCTACCTAGGTGCTCCTACACCATACTCCCCCACAAAGGAAAGTCATGTCACTCATGTGGAAAAGATGTCTTCAAAGATGCCCACCTTTTTGAAGTTTGTATCTTCAATCCATATTGCTTTTGATTCAGGCATATTCTTCCACTTGATAAGGTGCTCCATGTACACCTTGTGCCTTGTAGTCTTCTTAACTCTGGAATCCAGGACCTTATCTGCTTCTAAATATGGCTTGGGAGGTAACACAGTAGCTTCAACATCCCTACTGACCCCTTGATTTCTTTGACCTATCTCAGCTATTGGCCCTTTGAATTTGATCAAGTCTTGGACATTAAAAATATGAGATATGCTTAAATATGAAGGTAAGTCTATTTTGTATGCATTAGCCCCATATTTGGCTATGATCATACAAGGTCCCACCCTCTTCATCTGAATTTTAGTAGATATACCTTTCTACAATCTGGATTTGTTCAAGTGAACCATCACATAATCACCCACCTCAAATTGAATATCTCTCCTCTTTTCATCCACTTTGGCCTTCAACTTTTGTGTATTGTTTTGTATTGTCTTATTGACTTGATCTTGGATCTCCTTCATGGTTTGAGTGAATTCATCAGCATGTCCACTCTTATACTCCATACCACCAAGATACCTAATCTCACACACACCCCTTGGGTGCATCCCATAAACTACCTCAAATGGGCTTTTCCCTGTTGTTCTATTCTTGCTATCATTGTAAGCATACTTTACTTGGGGAATGATCACATCCTATATCTGTCCATACTCTTTAGTTAGGAACCTCAATAGGTTACCCAACACTCTGTTGACCACCTTAGTTTGGCCATTTGTCTGAGGATGGTAGGCTGAACCAAATGAGAGATTAGTACCCAATCTATTCACAAGGTTTTCCAGAAATAGCTCATGAATTTCACATCCCTATTTGATACAATACTTAGGGGAAAACCATGAATTCTAACAATCTCCTTAAAGAAAAAATATTCTATATGGCTAGCATCGTGACTAATCTTGCAGGGTATGAAGTGACTCATTTTACTAAATCTATCTACCACTACATAGATGTTGTCATATCCTTGCTTTGTATTTGGTAGACCCACTATGACGTCCATGCTCACAGACTCCCATGGCCTATTTGGGACTAGTAAAGGTTGATATAAACCTGCATTTCTCATTCCTCCTTTGGCTTTCATGCATACTACACACTGCTCCACATACCTAGTCACATCCCTTATCAATTTGGGCCAATGGTAAAATCTTTGTACAAGCTCCAAGGTCTTGTTCATACCAAAATAACCACTCAATCTTCCATTATGTTTCTCCTGTATGATATTTTTTCTCATTGAACTCCTTGGTACACATAATTGACTACCCTTAAATAACAGTCCATTTTGCAAAGTAAAATAAAAAAAATTGCTATGGAAATGATTCTGAAAATTAGTACACACCTTGTAGGCTTCACCAAAGTCCTCATCTTCCTTGTAGAGATCTCTAAAACTTTCAATGTCAATGCTTTTCAACTGAACTTCTTGGACTTTCGACAATCTTCTACTTAGTGCATCTGCAGCCTTGTTTAATTGCCCTTTCTTGTGCTTAATTGTAAAAGTGAATGCTTCTAAGTAATCCATCCATTTTAGATGTCTATTTCTTAGTTTATCCTGAGTATTGATATAACTAAGGGCTTTGTTGTCAGTAAACACAACAAACTCCTTGGGTAATAGGCAATGCCTCCACTTCCTAAGGGACTGAATTGAGGCATACAATTCCAAGTCATAAGAAGTGTAACATATGAAATAGATGTCACCAAAATGTATGGGGTTGGAAAGGGATAAGGTGGTTTGATTGTTAATTAGTATTTGATTTGCTTAGAGTATGTTGATTTCCTTAACCCTACCTTACATTTGATTGAATTGTATTGATTGTGTATTGCAATTGTGATTGTGATTAAGGGAAGATAAGATGCTCCTTTCTTTCACCCTCAAATACACAAATAGGAGATCCAATTTTGATCAACCCCAAAGGGTTAATACACAAATGAATCCAATATTTGGAAAGAGACCAAGAAAGGGGATTTTAAATTCTATAAATTGATTGATTAATATGATTAATGACAGTAATTGAAAATAATAGGAGAAAGTACCAACCTTACAAAATGGCAGATCAAAGATTGTTGTTTTCTGAGATCTGTAGACTATTTCTGGAGATGCTAATAGTTGATACCAAACAAGAACAGAGAGATGGACAAAACCCAGAAATATTTTTCCATTCCAATATCGTCTTATGAAAAAGGTTGACCCTGTACCACTTTTTCCAACTCGATCTACTCAACTCCGAAAGTGTCCCTGTTCGCATAGTCTGAAAGAAATCCGAAAAGGGTATCCAGATCTGGCCTTGAATTTATAGTCCTGAACTTGTACCTACAAGAAAAATGTTTGTTTTTTGGGGGAAAGGGGTTTGCCTTGGTCAAAACCCAGTTTTGGAATTAACCTTAATATATGTAATTGAAGATTGCATAAAGAATAACAAAGCAAAACTCAAATTTACCTTGCTTGTAATGTCCTTGTGGCGGATTCGAATCCATGGATCCACAAGTATGCTTCAAAAAATGGAATTTAGAATGGAAGGATGTCTTCAATCTCTTTCTTGTAGATCTCCAACACCAAGTCTTGAATGGATTCTTGAAGTTGACAAGGGCTTTGGAAGAAGATGGATGGAGAGATCACCAAAAGGGCACTTTTTGGCTTGAATCCTTCAATGGCCTCCAATGGA
>MU217295.1:50815-61883 GCA_018584345.1 Thuja plicata | reverse complement strand
AATCTCCTAAGGAGGCCTACATAGGATAATTAAATCATCATTTAAGCCTTTACCCCTAGGAGAGGACCTATATTAAATATAATTTAGGAATCAACCAATTTGGAACCCGAAACAGCCGACCCGAAAGTGGGAGAAAACTTTTTGTGAAGATCGACATCTCAGAAACCAAAAGTTCCTAGGATTTGGACCCTAGGACAGGGTCAAGGTCAGCCTTGTCCTAGGATAGGGCCAAGGTTGACCCTGTCCTAGGAGGTCAACCCTGTCCTCAAATCCCAAGATCACAGGTCAGAGACCCAGAATGTAGAATTTAGGTCAGGAAATGGAGGTTAGAAAGGTAGGTCAGGGGGGAAGCCATGTCAAGATCAGGAACCCATTCAGAGGCACTTGTCATGACCCCAAACCACTCACTTGGAAGGCTAAACCAGTCTCCTATGGAAGTGCTTCCATTTTCCAACTATACAAGAAGAATATTTCTTCTTGAATTCATTCAATTTTTCACTAAAGAAGGCTATTGGCCTACCTTCTTGGCTTAACACACCCCCTACTACCATCCCACTTGCATCACACTCAATGGTAAACAAATTTTCAAAACTAGGCAACTTTAGGATAGGTTGTGTGGCTACTTGTTTCCTCAACAATTCAAAGGATTTCTTAGTTTCTAAGGTCCACCTATACTTGATTTTACCCTACCCTTGATTGTATCTAACAATGGTGCACAAATACCACTAAAATTTTTAATAAATTTCCCATAAAACTGGGCTAACCCATGGAAACTTCTTACCTTAGTAGCTGTGGTAGGTGGTGGCCAGTTTAGGACAGCTGCAACTTTGTCTTGATCCATCTTCAAGGCCCCTTGGACACTACAAAGCCCAAGTACACAAGTTCTTGTTTTAAGAACTCACATTTCTCTTGTTTAATATCCAACTTATCTTCATGTAGCCTTTGCAATACAGTCTCCACATGCTTGATATGCCCCTGTCTTGTTCCGCTAAATATCAGTATATCATCAAGATATACAACTACAAACTTCCCTATGAAGTCCTTGAGAACTTCATTCATGAGCCTCATGAATGTGCTCAGATCATTTGTGAGGCCAAATGACATCACAAGCCACTCATACAACGCATATGTGGTCTTGAATGTCATTTTCCATTCATCTCCCTCTTTCACCCTGATTTGGTGATAACCACTTTTCAAATCAAGTTTAGTGAAATACATTGCCCCTCCAAGGAAATCCATGGGATCCTCAATCCTAGGTATGGGGAACCTATACCTTATTGTAATTCTATTTATAGCCCTTGAATCTGTGCAAAGTCTCCATTTTTCTCCCTTCTTGGATGTCAACACAACTGGGACTGCACATGGGCTTGTACTCTTCTTGATCAAACCTTGATCCAAGAGTTCTTGCACTTGCCTTGCCACTTCCAAATACTGATCAGGGGTAAGCTTATAAGTTGCCTTATTAGGAAAATATGAACCAGGGACAAAGTCTATCTGATGACTTATCACTCTTCTAGGAGGTAGGGTTGCAGGGGTACCATCACTCACTATATCTCTGTACTTCTCAAGCAATTCTTGAATCTCTAATGGTAAAGATTCCTTGACTGGTTTCACCTCTTCTTTGGGCTTTAGGACTATAGCACACCCTTCATTATCTTCATCCTTAAGATTTTTCACAAACTCCTTTCCACTACACAAAAAAATACTAGGAGTCTTGGGTTGTGGCTCATCCTCTTCCAACAAAGACTGAATCTTGAAAGTCCTACCTCCTTTCTTGAATGTTATGGAATTCTCCTTCCAATCATACACTTCCCCATTGTCATATTTCCAAGGCCTTCCTAGCAGCAAATGGAAAGCATCCATTGGTAAGATGTCACAAATCAACTTGTTCTTATAACCTGCTATTGAAAAATCAACCCATGTTTGTTCATTCACTAATACACTTTGGCCTTTATTGAGCCATGTCACCTTGTATTGATTCATGTATGGGGTACTTTGGTTAGCTTGAGTTTATCTACTACCTCCTCTCATATGACGTTATCTGTGGAGCTTGAATCCATAATCACCTTACAAAAATTTTCAAGGATCTTGCATCTTATCCTAAACAAAGCACTCCTATGTTTGGGTTCACCCTTGATTGGTTTCCTTAGCAACACCCTGCTAAACATCAGATTTTCACCCATCTCTGAATATAGATGATCAATCTCAAGTGCCTTGACACTTGAAGTGTCCTCATGAGCATAGGCTACTCTCTTGTCATGATTTGATGTAGCAGGCTTCTCATTCCATCTATATGTTGGGTGGCCTAATTGACCATAGTTGTAACACTTCATACTTACAAAGTATGAGTTACTTCTACCTCCTCTTCCTCTGCTAGTGCCTCCTTGATTACCCCTACCTCTGGTATAACCCCCTCTTGGAGTGCTTTCACTACTATGCTTTGTCAGTTTGTTTCACCTTGGGTTCTTTTCTCATTGCCTCTACCTTGATAACCTCCTCTTTGACCCCGTTGGTCTCTTCCTCTACCTCTATTTTTGAAGTTAGAATCACTTTTCTTCCTATTCTTTTCCTCCACCTTTAGAGCTAATTGATGACACCTCTGAACTATGGTTGGTGTCCATAAAATAATCTCTTCTTGGATGTTCCATTTCAATCCACCCAAGTACCTTGCAACCTTAATTGATTCTTCTTCTTATTGCTTGGATCTAAGACACAATATCTGAAATGCCTCTATATAAGAGGCCATGTCCATGTCTTTTTGTTTCAGATTTTTCCTTTTCCTATGGAGTTGGATTTCAAAGTCCTCTGGAAAATATTTTTCTTTCAGCTTGGTCATCATGGCATTCCAATTGGCTATAGGCTGCTTTCCCATTCTTATCCTCTCATCTTGAAGATACTTCCACCATGTTAGTGCTGACCCTCTAAGTCTTGACTTGGCCACCTTCAGCTTTTGTGCCTCTGTCACACCTTCACACTCGAAATGGTTCTCCATTTCTTCAATCCAATCCATCACTGCTTCAATGTCCATCTTCCCACTAAACAATGGTATTCCCTCCAATGCCTTCCCTCCTAGGGATTTTATGGATTTTAGCAAGGGTTCTTCATTCAAGATACGGTCTGGTTCAGGGATAATGTCTTCCTCAAAAATCTTTTTACCTTTATCACTAATTTCAACATCTTAATTCCTAGCTGCATTAGCAACTTCTTCTAGCCTTATCTTCATTCCTTCTAAGGCTTCTTCAAGGAGTCTGTTCTTCTCCTTTTTCTTATCCACCTCTTTATCTAGATCTACATTAGTCACCATGCTTTAATCTCCCACTGATTCACCAGTAGCTGCAGACATACACTATTCTCCCAAATCTTTAACTGGCTCTGATACCACTCTGATGAACTACAAGCCTTTCTCTCTACCCTAATCTCAACTAGGGTCTTCAATAGGCCTCTTCTCTAGCCTATTAGGGATATTCTCTATCCCTAACTTCTAAGGTTCCTCTTCTTAAGAACATCCCCTAATTCAAATTGTGTCCACCAACCAAGAAAATACCACATGCTTCACAAAGCCCCATGGAGGTCTCTTAACTCCTCCTTCACTATCTGACCCATAAGGTTCGAGATCATACAAATATGGAGAGGTAGGATTAAAATTAGGTCAATTGGATCCAATCCAATGTTTATCCACATTTCTTTCATTGAAACTCTAATCAAGTTCAAGAATTCCCTTCAAGAACACCCAAATAGGGCTACAAGCAATTAGGCCTATTTTGTCACCTTTTTGCTTAAATATTTGAATACTCCCAAACAAATACCCAAAAAAATCCCATTTTCAGACACCCTTTATGGAACCCTTCAATATTTTACTGGTCTCCACTCTTCAAATTGTTCGTACACCAGAGAGCTATAATCATGCCTGAAATTAAGGGTTTCAAGACATTATGACTGTCTGCATAGAGGTTTGGTTTCTTGGCACTTAAAACTCTTTACCCAATCTTCTCCTTCGAGTTGGCACTTCTTCAAACATCACTCTACCTCTCCACAATCTCAAGTTGAAGCATTCAATGCATTCAACCCATTGTAACTCACTTGCAATGCTATCTAGTCCCTAGCCATGAATCACAAGCTAGCCTAGGGCATCATTGAAAAAATGAAAGAAAATCTTCCTAGGGCCCCTCCTAAACACATATAGTACAAGGAGTCACCTCACCCATTTCAAGAACCCATACAATTTCTACGGTGGAATGATGAGCTATGACTCCATTTGCATAGCCTTCCTGGTTCAGACCAGCGACAAGGCTTAAACCAAAATAATTTACAAAAATAACTAAGAACACTTCAAAATGCTAATCTATTGCCACACAAAATTCCAAAATGGACTACTCTAACTTATTCACAAATCACAGTAAGCAATCTAATCCATAAAAATGCTCCAACCAAAGAAAAACTTCAAATTACACAGAAAACTTATCTCACTTCAATTATCCTTCTTCCAAAATGTCATCCAACCTTTTGCACAAGTTGAGGGAGGCCTCATATAGTTGACCAAATCCCTATCTCAATGGTTTTAGACATTTAAGAAACCACTTTTCTCAAAAATGTAATCATGCAACAAATATTGTCAATGTTGTCAAAGACAACATTGACAACTTTTACAACTTTTTGGGTTTTGCATACAAACTTGGTCACTATCACATGAAACTCAACCAAAAGCCTATCTAAGGTAATTAAAACATCAAATAGGTATCCCAAACACTTCCTTGTCCAATTTGACCCTAAAATTCATAAATGTAACTTTTGTCATCATGATTGACAATATTGACAACTTGGACAATACTTGACACTTAGGTCCCAAATGACCTAATGAGACCTCCTAACCTATCACACCACACTTTAGGACCCCTAGTCCTATTATTTCACTATTGGTTTGGCTAAGACCACTACAAGCCAAAAACACATAAGAATCCCTAGGTTACCCTTTAGCCCTACCTAGGTGCTCCTGCACCACAGGGACATAGGCACACACTCAAATCTTGCATCTCAGCATGAATGTACCTAGTACATGTTCCCTAAAACATGAAAAAATCAAGTACAGTTGTCCATAATATATAAATAGATGAAGCAAGGATAATATTAGTGAAAATGCATCAATTAACAATAGTGAATGAGAATGAGACATCATGTGGATCTCACAAATGGGTGACTACGACTTTGTCTCACTTTGTAATAGCACCAAGGCGAAAATGAATAGTAGTGGTATAGTAAAGAAATACACATCATATAATTACATTAACATTTAAATTAAAATTATTTAAATAATCATTTTACGATTATATCGCATAAATCACTAAAAGTGTATAACAGATATATCCATGGCATCAAAGCACAATATAATCAATTATTCCAATATCATCATTTTGATAACACAAATTAATAGTTTTGAATACCAAACTAACCCATATATCATCATAAGGCATCATGCCACATCACTAGCATCATCATGCATATATGATCAAACTGAAATGGTAACATAGTCTAATATCTAACAACTATGATATTGGTAAAGCCAAAATAAAGTACTGTCACCAATGCATCTCATCATGCAGATTGTCAAAATAACATAACCAAAGTATCTCAGACCAAAATAAACATGGAATATAATGCAACCATGGGAGGCACTACAAAACCACATCAAGGCAAACTATTTTTTTAACCCCCTCGAATTAAACATTATTTTTATGTACTGCAAGGTCAAGTGGACACTTTATGTTAGTCGTCAAGGACACATGTCAATAATTTGCAAGGTTGTAGACAATGAAACATGTTATCCCTGACCATTGTGATTTTGCACCTAGAATTTATTGTAACCTTTACAGGTTTTCCACAATATCATGACCTCAATCTTCACCAACCTTCACATCTTGCAAATTTTTGAGATTCATCTTCTGAAACACGTGTTAGGATATCACATAATTGCAAGGTCACAATTGTTGGAGTGAAGTAGACACTAAGAGAGGGGGGGTGAATCACTGTCTAAATAAATACCTTTCTTTTAATAAAAAAATTTGTTTTACTTGTTCAAACATCAATGAGATAAAACTGAAATGAACAACTACATAAGAAAGATAATCACATAAAAGCTTGCACAAATAAATGTTGTGAGTGGAAACCCTCCTAGGTAATAAAACCACTCGAAAATATTGTCTGACTGGATTAATTGAAATAATCTTCTTAACAATGTCTCACTGACACTTTCAAAACCTAAATGGTTATTGGATGCCTTACTAGAAAATTTTGTGTCTTACGAGACTTATAAAGCCTCACTAGTCTTACAGTTCCTTTCACAACTTCATACAACTTTCAACTTATCATTTACTAAATATTGTCTTTGTTTCATTAGAGAGAAATCTCTAGCCTTGCATTACTTAGGGCTTAGAGAGAAATTTTATAAGCACAACATAATGACATGTATATTTTTAGTATACATAACATTATGAAATACTTTTACAGATGCGTCTTTTTCAAAGAACTAAATGTGATATTTATACAATCTTTAAGTACAAACTAAAAACAATGAAATGCATTTACTTCTTTAGAATGATATATCATTTTTATACTCTCTAAGAAAGAATGCTTCAAAGAATATAAATAATATACAGGATTCTAGAACAAAGAATAATTGTCATCTTTAAAGAAACCTTATTTTCAAGTTATTCAAATTATCTAAGCATATGTATTTGATTCAAAAATTGATTGTCCACTAAGTTGTTTGTTCATTGTGTAGGTTTATCTTCAAAAATCTCTACTTACCAAGGTTTACTCATGATAAGAACAGAACAACTCAAATAAAAAATTAAACCCTCATAAATCAAGGTAAGTACAATAGAATATACCTAACATGGCTCAACATTAACAGAAAAACCCATAGACTATTACTCAATATGCACTTTGAAGGTTGTCATTAGTATTCAAGTATTCAAATACCCAGTCGGTAATAGAGTCAATACAGACTAGTCAATAATGATCACCGAGTGCAGAGTTAACCGAGTGCATTGATCACGTGCAGAGTTAACCGAGTGTAGTGATCACCGAGCAGACAGACTTATCGAGAAAAAATGTACACCGAGCACACAGTATACACCAAGATACACAAAGAACACCGAGCACTGAGAGACAATATTTACCAAGTTAACCAGCGGTTACATAAAAGTTTGAATTGGCACATCAATCTAGGTAACAAATTTTTGCCGAGATGAATAACGGTTTACAATGATCAAGGAGAACATTAATTACGGATGCACACATTAATTTTTTATATCCCCTATGTATAGATGATCAAGGTAAATTTTGTACACCGATGATCTTAGGTTTTCTAAGATATTATAAAACCCTAATTAGGTCAAGAGGTTTGATATGTGTAAGGTTAAGATGTCATTTTATAGAGTATATGATCAAGTAATGATAAAGTATCTGCCACACTAAGGACATTAGGAGATTAGACAAGGGTTTTAGAATAAGGAATACATTGCAACATTCAATTTTCAGAACAGAGACAATGCTACCAAGAAGTACAAAAGGTATTATCATTTATAGTAAGGTGATAAATTTATTGTACTTAAAAGGATTTGTATCCACAATATTGAGATTGTAATTTGTTCAGATCACACAATTTTTTTACTCTCTGACAATTGTAACAATCCTAAAATCTCCTAACAGAGTAGACTTAACCATCTTTGTATAAATCTCTTAATAGAGTGCACACATACATTGTATTGCTAAATCCTCACATGAGGTAGATCTAATCGATCTTATTGTTACTCCTAACAGGGTAAGGTCACCAGAAGTGATCAAATCTTTGTAAGCTCTAACAAGCTACTTTATTACTGTAGTAGTGAAGCTTTGTAGGTTTCATCCCCACCACAATTTTACCTTCTAACAGGGGTTTTATGTGATACCAAAATACTAGTATTATGTGTACTTAAGTTTCATGTATGTTTTAATGTTTTGATTACATGCATTTACATTTCAGCAGTGACATTACATGTTTGGTGAAAGTAATCTACTCAGTCAGTTATAATAGTATTTGATTACAAATATTTATTTGAAATTTTTTAAGGGTACTAATTCACCCCTCCCCTCTCAATACACACCTTTCTATTATTCCAAAAATTGGTATTAGAGCTAGTTATCTTGTTTAGAAAGGTTAATCACTGGACATAAAAGATCTTACAATGGAAAAGTATACACTTGATAAAACTATTGAAAATCAGAAGTTACAGTTGCACAAAGAAGCCAAGGAGAAACTCAGGGAGATGTTGATTAAGAGAAAAGACATGGCATATTTCTGTCATGAGACTAATTATCAGGAAGAAGAGATTCATGACTCATTTGATACATCTGGATCTGAATCTGGTAGCATATCTAATGCATATAAAGGAATCATATCAAAGCTATATGAGAGAAATCAACAACTTACTAAAAAAGTGAAAGCACTACAGATCAGACAAGATACACAAATGGTTAGAATGGTTGAAGTCTTGAATGATGCAAAGAAAGCTGAACAAGATAGAAACACGGTTGTTGATGATAGATGACAAATTACTAAAAATTTACAGGAAAAAAGAATCAGAGATAATGAGACTTACTGAACATTACTTTGAGATCACCAATCAGATGGTTTCTATGAGTCATGAGGCCAACCGAGTGAATATTGAGCTTGCTAGAAAACTAGAAGATATTGGTGAACTAAAAGAAGAGAATGAAAAACTGAGAAATGAATTGAAGATTCTACAACAACATAATGAGGTGATTAAGAAATTTGAATAAAGTACTAAGATAATGGATGCATTTCTTAACAATCAAAGAAGACTGAACAACAATACCAAATTAGGGTATACTGAGAAACGAGAATCATCAAATCAAGCTGAACGGAGTAATGTATACTCAAATCCAAAGCCTAACAAACCCTCATGCCATCACTATGGAAAACCAGGCCACACATCAAACATTTGTTGGAGAAAAGAAAAAGGTATTTCTAGAAACTCTCCTAAATTCAATGGCAATTCCTATAACTGTAATAAGAATGGACATCAATCACATGAATGCAGATCTAAGCTGAACAAACCATAGAAGAAACCCTACATGGATAAATATTGTTGAACTTGCAACATGTATGGCCATACATCACAAGCATCCAGGACTAATATGAAGCAAATCGGGTAACCTAAAGGACAAGAAAAGGTAAATCAACCAAGAAGACAAGGTAATACTTATGCTCAGGATTATAACACTTGGGCTAGTTGTACAACATGTGGTAAATATGGACATATATTAGAAAATTGTATGAGACAATGGAGAACTAAGTCTAGAAATTGGTCAAACTTTGGAATGTCATGCTCACACTATCAGAAGGTCGGTCACTTAAGAAGAGATTGTGCAGACCGAATAAATACTTATGGAAATGGGAATACAATCGAAGAAATTGTGAGAATCAAAAATCAAATGTAGAGGAGAGCATCAAATAATAATGATGGGCCAAGCACAATAGTCAGTGACACCTCGTCCAATGGATTAGGTGATTACACCACCTCCACCTAAGAAACACAAGTAGGTGTGGAACTATGTTTTGCAAAGCTATATCTTACATCAGTTCCTTTATTCATTGTACAAATGCCAAAGTAGCATGAATTAAGATGAACTATGGAATTATATTTTTGATTAATTTGTTCTAGTACAGCTAGTTAATCTATACCAAGTTAGTAATGCCAGTCGGTGAACATGTGAGAGACAACCGAGTTGCTAAGGCAACCGAGCATTTTTATACTCACCGAGTTGAAGTATCATTAGTATTAACCAAGTGATTTGTTTGTCTATCGAGTGGTTGTTGACGTGCATTTATTGTGCTGACAAAAATTATTTTGTATAAATTAGAGGGAGGTGAACTCATTTTTTCACATAGCGATCATAGAGAAAAGAAGAGAAATTGAGACTGAATTTGCAACACAGCACTTCGAAGGATTTTACAGATTTTCTGAGCACATTTCAAGCAGTTAAAGGTTAGAACTGTTGGAAAGATTGCTACAATGTAGACAATTATTATTTTGTCATTGATGTCAAACCTTAACTGGTGAGACTATTGCTGTATGTTTGAGTACCATATCTATTGATTGATGAAGATTTGAAGAATAGGATAAGGTTGAGTTATGAGTATACACCATGGTACTTGATCATTTGGTACTTTGGAAAAGTGATAGGTTGTTTATCTTTGACTGACAGTTCACTGGAAGGTCGATGCTGAGCAAAGAAAATTTGATGCCGAGCAAAGCGAAAGGTGATGTCGAGCAAAGAAAAGATGATGCCGAGCGCCAGTGAAATGCCGAGGGAGATAGAGGAAGCCGAGCAACAATATTTTATTAATTGATGAGATTTGAGATCTATGGCTGATATAGTTGATTTTATTGAGATATGCATTGTTAATTAAGATTGGTCCACACTCATTTAATGTATGGGAAACCATTATTAGTGCATGGACTCAATTTTTAATTAATGACTGTATTGGAGAAGTAAATTAAATTTAATGATGGAAAGATTCATTGGAAATGACCTAACCTAAGATATACGATCTTGATTAGGCGGAAAAAGATCTATCTGACCTAGATGAAGAGGTATAATATAACCTACTGTGGTTATTGTTATTGTATCTGAGTGCAAGGAGAAGTTGAATGCAAGAGTATTACATGGTTAATTGACTGATTGGAAAAACCTAGCAGAGAAGGTTGAGAAGAGAAGCAGAGAGATTGCTTGATAGATTTCCAAGCAGATCTAAAGTTTGAGATGAAAATGGAGGCCACTCAGTGAATTATCATTAGAGCTAAAACTGGATCTAGACTTGCAAAGTAAGTTGTATGTATCAGATCACACATGCTGATTAATTTCTAATTGTATTAGTTTAAATCCTTTAACTAGGTTGACCTAACAGTCATTGTATAAATCCTTTGAACAAGGTGACATTCAGATTGGAATGTTCTAAGTCCTCTAACAAGGCCACTCCTGACAGGGTGATTAAATCCTTTAACCA
>MU217294.1:176361-190168 GCA_018584345.1 Thuja plicata | reverse complement strand
TCAGTTCAAAAAGGTAACTCATAATTAGCTCCTCAGTTAACCAAACTCTATCTCCTCTTAACCAAATAAAGAGGTGGAGTTTACTGAGGATCTCTCCTGTTACTTTTGATCTCAACCGTTCATCTCCACATCTCTGGGATTGATCTCAACCATTCATTTCATCACCGAATCCTATATAATAAACCCTTCATAACCATTTGAAGGATCCAGGATTTCAAGCTCTCGTGCGCCATTACTATGTCAGTTTGATTCTAGCATTCAAGCCATCTTGCGATCACACACACATATTTCAAATATCAAATTCTCGACGCTTCTCAAGTCATAGACACTGCCCCGCCAATACTGAGCATCAAGAATAGCGTTTCGGAAGGAGTAGAGAGAAAAAATAGAAGCTTCAAGCATCGTGGGGTTTGCATTCATTTGTCTTCCTTTCTCTTGCTTGTACATTTTATTGCTCACGTTTCTGATATTCGTTTAGTAGTTATTGCGTACTTGATTTGCATTCACTTGTGAACCTTTGCTACTAACCCCTGCCTTTGGAAAGCTGTGGGAAACCAGAGAGAGAGGCGTACAGGATCAACTAAAGTATCTTCCTTATCAAGATTAATTAAAATGGGATCTAAGTTGTGAATAGGATCGTCATACTCATTCATCTTAACATACTTGTGAATATTAACTTCTTCCAACACATTAGGCATAGGTTGATCGAAAGAAGGTAAAGAATTTCAAAGAAGAGAAGCACAGGCCCTAGCATTAGCTCTATGCTTCTTACGACATTCATTAGCAGATTTATTACATTTTTCTTTATTTGACACATGTGGAGAACTAGGAGGAATAACCATTGATTCCTTCATAGGTTCTATAGGAGGATTTGTAGAATTCATAGTAGGCTAAGAAGCAACACTGGGAGGTTGAGTAATAGAGTTAGCAGTAATGGATAAAGGAGGTACAAAAGGAGTGGGCAAAAGACCATAGTTGAGATCTATCTGAGGCATGCTTAACTCGACAATCTTGTGATGTTTATAGGCTTGATATGAATAAAAAATGTTGTCAGGGTGAGGACATGAATTAGGTAATGAGGGCCAAAAGAAATCAAGATTAGAACAATCTCTAGGCCTAGAAGGTTGATATAGACTGTGATTAATCATTTTTACTTCTCCATTATGAATGAACTTAATACATTTATGAATAGGAGAAGCAATAACATGCATAAAAGTTATCCAAGGAAAACCAAATTTGACTTGAAATTGATCAGATGTAGGAAAAATAATGAAGGTGGTATCTACAACCTTGCCATAGAGTTCAATAGGAAAGTTAATAGAACCAAGTGCAGGATAGAGAAAACCATTACAAGTTTGGATCCATGCATCTGATGGATCATAACAATCACGTTGTAGGCCTTTCACAAAAATATTTTCCTCAGTAATAATATTGATTAAAGATGTGGGATCAATAAGACAACCACGTGTAGGTATCTTAGCTATCCTAGCATAAATATAAAGGGAACCATCAGGAGCCTTAATGGTCTCAGAATCATCAAAGGTAATTGAAAGTTCCCAAGGTTTTTTATCATTAGTTTTTTTATGAGGTTTAGATTGAACTTGAAGTTGAGATGGAGGTGAAGGATATTGAATGATAGGTTGAGATGCAACAATGCTCTCCACATGATTAACAATGTGATTAAGATTATCCATCTTTGAATTGTAGACAATATCCACAGAAGATGGTTGAGCGATGGTATTAGTATCATGTGTAGGTAGAGGATTTGTGTAGATTTGAAGGTTTTGATTAGGAGGAGAGACGGATTTATTCCCATTACCATCAAAATTATCAATAGATAAGGCATTAGAATCCATTAAGTCTTGAACCTTATGTTTTAGAGAATAACATTTTTCAGTATCATGGCCATTCTGGCGATGGTATTGACAAAAAGCTTTAGAATCAAAGGATTTTGAATGTATGGTAGTAGGAAGGAGAGGTCAAATAGGTGGCAAGGTAATCATATTAGCACTTAACAACCATTGTAATTCTCTAGACAAGGCATATCAATGTGTTGAGGAATAGTAGAACAGATAATGTCTAAATATAAGGGACTACCCATGTCACATGTAGGAATGCTAAACTTGGATTGAGTTAAGGATGCAAGTTGTTGTTGTAAAGATGACACAGTCTTAGCCAAACTAATAATTGTGGAATCATTAGAAGACATAGGTGGCATATAAGAATTAGGAACAATAGGAAAAGTGTAGGAAGTAGCAAGAATAGAAGATAGAACCGATGGAACATTTGGAACCACAGTTGGAAGGGGATTAGTATAAGTAAAAAGTACACTATGGTATGAAGGTTGTGAGGTAGGTATAGATACCGGTGGAACACTCATAGGAATTGATGAAATTGGGAGAGATGTAGTCATCAAAGGAGTATAAGTAGGAATTCTAGGTAAAGGAATAGAAGAAGGTCCCTCACTAATGATAGGAGAAGTGAATCCTAAATCTTGAGCCTCTTGAGCTAAAGGTTTAACATTCGAATGCACAAGATGAGTGGTACCATGCAAGAAATTAATACCTTGATCACTATCATGAAGGACCTTCTTAAGAGCCTCTATAGCTTGGATGGAATCTTGATTATGGTTTTCTTGAATAAGCCAATTTCGCATTTTATCAATTTTGGTTGAAAGTTTTTGCACTTGTTCAGGAGGAACTCTTAAAGCATCTTCCTCATCATGAGATGAGTGAGAAGAGTTATGATCCATAGAAGGATTGGAATCATGATTATTTAAGTTGTCATCCAGGAACCTACAAAAAGGAGAGGAAGATTTAGGATCAAAGAAACCCATGAGTCTACGACTTCTTCTAACCAGGATACTATAAGTAGGACTAGTAGTGGTAAAGCTCATACACCAATGCAATGCAAATGAACTAATTTAGAAAAAAAAGAGTTTGATTTTAATTTTTGAAAGGGAAATGCAAGAACATAAAAGAAAGCTAATCTAATATGCATGCAAGATCTAACATACAAGATGTAAATCTAACACCAAAAAGAAAGAGTTGTCTATCGTGGGTTCACCAAAATGTAAGGAAGAAAAATGTCGCGTTTATGAAATGTGGATTCATTTAACATAAAATAACTTACATTTAAATATTTTATGGGGGTAAATAAGATGCTCTCCTTCTATCCTTATATATGCAAATGAAAGATCCAAGTTGATTAACCCAAAAGGAAGGATCAATGCATAAATGAATCAATCATTTGGAAACAAGAATAAGGAAGGAAGATCTTAAGTACCCAGTTTGATTTGTTAATTTGAATGTGTTTTAGATTTAGATAGATTGATAACCTTAATTGAATTGAATATGAGAAATGCACTAACCTTGAAATATTGCAGATTTGAAGAATGTTGTTTTCTGAAGTCTATGTTGAGTTTCTGGAAAATCCGAGACTAGAACTGGAATAGAAACACAGAGATAAACAAAACCCAAAATTCTTTTTCTATTCTGAGACAGTTCCAATTTGTACCCTCAAGTCAATGTCACCATTGTCCATAATTTTTGATTGTGCCCTAGGGCAGAATGACCTAAAAAGTCTCAGACTGAAATTGTATTTTCGGATCCTAAAAGTTTTTCAAAAAGCGTATCCGAATCTCCATCCCAATCTACTATTCTGAACCTATACCTGCAAGAAAAATGGTTTGTTTGTTGGGGGGAGGGGTTTTCCTTAGTCAAACCTTAGTTTTGGAACTAACCTCAAATATATAAGTGAAATTGCAGAAATAAACAAAGTAAATGAAACAATTCACCTTGCTCATGTAAAATTCCTTGTGGAGGATTTGAATCCTTGAATCCATAAGTATGGATGCACCAAATGGATGTAGAATGTAGAATGTAGAATGTAGGATGTAGGATGTCTTCAATTAATTTCTTGTAGATCTTCAACACTAATCTTGAATGGGTTCTTGAATTAGAAGAGGCTTGGAGGAATGTGGATGGACAAATCTTCAACAAGAGGGATCCATGGAGCTTGAATCCTTCAATGGCTACCAATGGATCTCCTTGATGAAAATGGATGTTTGAGAATGGATGAATAATTCAATGGCTACTTTGGCTTTCTTAAAATATTTCTTCTTCACCTTTGGTTCTCACTCTTCAAGTCTTTGAAAGTTCTTACAATTATGCTTGATGATCATAGTTCATGGTTAGCAAGTCTTAGAGAAAATGAGAGGAGAAAGCTTCCTTTTATATGACATTAGGGCACAATCTTCTAGAGAGGCCAACATAGGAGAATTAAATTCTAATTGGATCCATGCCCCTAGAAGAGGACCTATGATAAATATAATTTACGATTTGTTGTCCTGAAGTTTGAAACAACTGACCCGGAAGAAGGAATTAACTTTTTCCAAAGACCGACATTGGGAAACCCTGAGATTCCAAAATTTGAATCCCTGGCCTGGAAAAAGTCTATTGTGACCTAGGTCAAGGTAGAGGTTGACCTTGACCCAAAAAGGTTGACCTTGACCCTGAGGTCAAAGTCCCAGTTTCTCAGCCTTGGGTGCCAGAAATAGGTTGGAAAAAGTGGAAATAGGGCAGAACATGGGGATAAAGCCAAATCAAAGTCAGGAACCCATTCAATGCACTTGACATGACCCAAACCACTTAATCGGAAGGATAAACCAGTCTAGCATGGAAGTGCTTCTATTTTCTGACTATACACATTCATAGATTTAAAATTAATATATCAGAGATCCTTCATTTGATCTTGAAGTTGAATCTTTCTTGATTCATTTGGACTATCAAATGTGTTTTTCAAAATATCCCATTCTGCGTGTGTTGTAGTATGATTAGAAATCAAAACATATAATTTGGGACTCAAAGAAATTCCAATTAGGCCAAGTGCTTCCTCATTTTTAGTATTTCAAGCGTCTATGTCAGCTTGAGGAGCAGTGGTGGATGGAACAATTTTAGGACTAGTAGCAACATCTAACATATGTTTAAAATAGAAAATGAATGAAATATGTATTTTCTAAGCATGATAGTTAGTATTGTTTATTTCAATCTCAAGAATAAGAGTATATATAATAGCACAATAAGGTAAAAATAATAAAAATAAAATTTATAATTAAATAATAATGAATAACAAAACAGAGATAAAGGAATGCTAAATAATGATAAAACAAAATTTAACACAATGTTAATAAAGGTTAGAATTGATTAAATAAATGTTTAAAAAAAGTTCAATTTTTTGTTAATATAATTTATAAATATAAAAAAAATAAAGTAAAATTTTTATTTTAGTATTGAAATGTTATTAAAAAATGTATTAAAATGAGAAATGGAGTGGCACAAGAAGGTTAGGTTCGATGATTGAGGGTTTGTCAGAAATGGTGGCAGCCCAGGGCCTCATTTTGTATGCAGGCCCAGATACCTGACTTTTGATCAGGCCCAGAAGCAAAATGGATGGGAGCCTCGTATGAAGATTGTTGCCCACACTAACAATACATCCTTTTCAAGGTAGAATCGCTCGGGTTACCCAAAGATTTTTATAGGAGTCAAAGGAGCACCCAGGAAGCCTAAAGCCAATAGGAAATAAGCACGGATCCCATGACCAGAGTAGCAAGCCAAGTTGATCACCCAGGACGTACCAACTACAATTGATAATTGGTCAGTAAGTATCAAAATTGAAACTGAAAGTTGGAAGGCATCAGTCCAAATGCTGTGAGAAAGGGGAATTTTTATGAAATGGGGTGGAGGTTGGCCGGCTTACCCCAAACTCAGGGCATGGGTGGATGAGGAATGGGGGCCACATTTTGGGTCCAAAACCCTACCAAATGGTTTTTTTCTAATCATTGTCAGCTTCGTGAGAGAAAAAATGGCTATAATATTTAATGACCCTTTCATGATGAATGGTATTGGCATGTACATTAACTATTGGATCCCAAATTTCAACCCCAAGCAGGCATCGATTGAGGAAATACATATCTGGATCAAACTATACAATCTCCCATTTGAATACTAGAATGCCGAAACCCTGGAAACTATTGGCCACAAACTAGGCACGTTCATGAAAGTCGATGAGGTAATATCGAAGGAGGACCACTGCATGTATACTCGTATATGTATCATGTAGAAGCTGCACCCTTTACTCCCCAAAGATGTCAAGATCAGGACTGCTGAAGGGTATTGGTGGCAAGAAATCTAGGTCAAAGAAATCATGGAGAAATGTAAAACATGTAAAGAATGGGGGCATAAGGAGAAAGATTGCCAAAAACTCCACAAGGGTAAAAATGCAGTAGAAAATAGTCTAGAGGACAGATTGGACAAGATGTTCACAACAGAAGAAATAAGCCCAACTGACCAATGGATAGATTTGGGTAATAAATCTTAGCTGGAAGAAGCTAACACTGAGGCACTGAACATTTTAAATGTGGAGTTGCAAGCATCTAGCAGTTCACTAGTTGAAGGCGACAAAGATGCCCCGTTGCCCTCTTAGGATATGGAGGTTCCAACTAGAGTATGTGACATTACAACCAAAAGGGTCGATGTATTGATCCAAACAAAATCAGGGAACACCTTAATGACGTGCCCTACGAAACCTGAGACAATGGAAGCCATTAATGTTGTACAAAGAATGTTAGTTTATTAGGGGGTTAACATTGCATAACCCATTGGCTTTATTGACTCTTCTGAAGTTCCCTTTAAGGATATTCAGATGTCTCCAGCGAAATCAGAAATGGGGTTCTCTTCAGATGTTGATACAAAACTAGGCAATCTAGAGGATGAATGTGGGATCCAGGAGGAGCTGGGTATTGTTGAGTAGCAGTCGATCAGTCAAACTAATGAAAAATATAGAAAAGCCAAAATGAGAGGCCACCACTCTAGAGGAAGGAAATCTATTCATAAATTACTGGAAGATGTCGACAACATGAAGGGCCAATCAAAGCTCAGATACGGGAGAGATTTATTCTCTCTTGGACAACAATGAAAATCCTAACATGGAATGTCAGGGGATGCAATGCCTCTAACAAAAGGTGAATGATCAGGAGGGATTTTGATTAGACTCACCCAAACATAGTATGCATTCAGGAGACTAAGCTAGAATGGGAAGCAGTAGCTAGAACTTTTGGTGTAAGACAAAAATGGTCTGGTGTCTTTGTGGATGTTGATGGGGCTTCAGGAGGTTTGGGAATCCTCTAGAATCCAAGGATGGTCAAACTAGTGGCTGAATTTAATTCTGCTTCACGACAAGTGGAAAAAGTAAGCTCTCTAACCTTAAATTTTACTGGGTATCTCATTAATGTATATGGCCATGTTAAGACAAAAGACAAAATCCGTGTCTAGGGTGAAATCTCAAATTTACTCCATAGTAAGGATCTATCCTTGGTAATCCTGGATAGCGATTTTAATGCCATGCTCAGCTCTTTAGACAAATGGGGGGGAAGGGGAGGCCCATGCAGAAATTAGGAAGATTTTTAGAGCTTTGTGACCGACAATGGGCTTTTGGAAGTAGAAGTTGAAGGAGGGACTTACACATGGACAAATAGAAAATGGGGCTTTTCAAATATTGTAGAAAATCTTGACCATTTTTTTCAAGCTAGTAATTGGCAAGAAGCACCCCTGATCCATGAAGTTGAAGTTCTTGGACTCTCAGGATCAGATCATTTCCCGATATCCTTGATCATACAGAAGGATGGAATACATGTTTGATGTCCCTTTAAAATGGAAAAAATGTGGTTTCGAGAACCAAGCTTCCCAGAAATGGTGGCCCATTGGTGGAATGAGGCGCCTGAGGTGGAAGGATATTTGGCTTTCAAATTTTCCAAGAAACTACAACACATCAAAAATAATTTAAAATTTTGGAACCGAGTACATTTAGGAAATATCTTTGCAAAGAAAAAAACTTTGGAAGATCAACTTAGTGCTTTAAATAGAAAAGTGTTGGTTGATGGGATGGATGGGACTAATTTTTTGATAAAGAAAGATCTATTGATCAGATACAGTGAAATTTTGCATTGAGAAGAAATTCATTGGAGGCAAAAATCTAGGGAAAATTGGCCGCGAGCAGGGGAACAGAATACTAAATTCTTTCACAGCTCCACCAAAGCTAAAAGGAGTATCAATAGAATTCTTTCAATTAAAGCCATGGATGGATCAGTAAATTCAGATGACAAGGAAATTAATAAGACTGCATTATCTTTTTTCTCTAACCTGTGGAACAATGAACATTTAACCAATGATGAATCTCAAGAGGACCTCCTTGAAGTTATAGAGGCTAAAATTAATCAAGTGGATAACATGATGCTCATGGAACCAGTCACAGGCTCAGAATTAAAGGTGGTTGACTTCAACCTTGAGAGTGAAAAGGTTCCAGGTCCAAATGGTTTTCAAGCTTTCTTCTATCAATAATTTTGGGATACCCTAAAGGATGAACTTTTGCAGCTAGTTGAGGAGTCATGCAAAATTCAAGTCATGCTAAAGGATTTTAATAATACACTATTTTCCCTCATTCTGAAGAAATAAAAACTGGGAACATTTGATGAATTTTGGCCAATTTTTCTTTGCAACACCATATGTAAAATTATTTGTAAAGTGGCAGCTAACAGACTTAAACTGGTTTTGGAAAAACTAATCTCCCAAGAACATAGTGGATTCACTCCAAAAAAAAGTATAGTAGATGGGATAATAGTATCCCACAAGACTATTCACTCAGAAAAAAATGTGCAAACAATAGAGAATGATGGTAAAACTAGACATCAGAAAAGCTTACGATCGAGTTGACAGAGGGTTTCTCAGTAAAGTTCTTTTAAAATTTGTCTTTTCACTTGATTGGGTTGCATAGATCTCCTGTATGATTTTAGATTATAGAGATTCAATTCTAATCAATGGAAGCCCACATGGGTTTTTTGCCTCTGCAAGAGTACTGAGGCAAGGAGATCTTATTTCCCTTTTTTTATTCATCCTTCTGGCTGAAGTTTTGGGGAATTCTATCACTCAAAAGAGGGAAGCTAGGGTTTGGAAAGGCATTGAGATTGCTCAAGGTCTGGATCCTACCTCAAATTCTCAATTTGTGGACAACACTTGCCTCTTTGGGAAAGCCACTATGCAGGAAGCAACGGTGATGAAAAATGTTTTAACAGCCTACATCTCTGTGTCGGGACAATGTGTAAACTGGGAAAAATCAGAGATCTTCTTTTTCAACATTGAGAATGGAACACAAAATGTCATAGCACAAATTCTTGGATTTATCATTGGTAAACTGCCAGGTAAGTTTCTCGGCATACCTCTTTTTCTAGATCTTCCAAATTCACCCATTGGAAAAATTTGATAGACGACTGTATTACAAAACTAGAGGGATGGAAATGCAAGTGGCTAACCATGGTAGGGAGAGTATTGGTGTTGAAAATAGTTATATTGATAATGCTAATTTTTTCAATGGTGTGTTTTAAAATCCCCTCAAAATTAATTAAAACCATTTAGCAACAAATGAGGAAGTTCCTCTAGAATGGGGCCCAGGATCACGACAAAATCCCTTTAATGGAATGGGACAATCTTTGTGCTCCTAAGGGCAAGGGAAGCATTGGTATGACAAACTAGAAGCTGCTTAATGAAGCTATGGGAGTCAAGTTGATATGGAAAATGTTCAGTTCTCCAGACCAAAGATGGGTCAAAGTATTGCAATAAAAATACCTTGATAGTCAGGATAGAGACAAAACTTTCACAATTGCAAATCCACCCAAGGGCTCGGAGTTGTGGAACTTCCTCCTGAGTTGCAGGCATCTAATCACAAATCACTTAACATGGCAAGTGGGGGAGGGGAAAAAAAACTTTTGGAGTGACTCGTGGAATGGCCAAAAAGCATTGCAAGCTACAGATATTCCACAAAGAATCATCGATGTAACATCTCAAAGCTGGGGTCCCAAGGTCGCGGACTTTATTGACCATCAGGATTTTGAGGAAGGTAAATTTTTCAAATGGAAAGATGTTGAAAATTTGGGGTTGGCTTTACTAGATGCATAATTTTTAAAGGAAATCCTCAATAATCAAGTTATTCTGTTCACCAATGAAAAAGATACTCTATAATGGTGTGGGTCCAAAATTGGTAAATACTCAGTGAAGGTTAGATATACTCTACTTGAGGCCAAATTCCAGCTAGTTGAATGAGAGGAAAAGGTATGTTGGCATAAGCATGTTATCCCCAAAGCCAGAGTATTCATGTGGTTGGCCAGCAATAGAAAAATTCTAAAAGGGGAAAAGTTCAGGCGACTTGGCTTTGCAGGGCCTTTCAAATGTGTCCTATGTGGGCAGGCAGAGGAAACAATAGATCATATGTTTATGGACTATGATTTTGTCTAGAAATCTTGGAAATTTGTTTTGACAAAATTAGGATGGTAGGCTCCCATGCCAAAAAAATTTCAATAATGGCTTGAATCTTGGCAATGCCCAAAATCTAAATTCCCCTTCACATCAATTTGGACAAAAGTGTCGTCTACTACCCTGTGGAATATCTAGAAGGAGAGGAATACGTAGATTTTTGAAGGAGAGGAGGAGGACACAAGAAGGTTCCTATCCAGACTAGAAAATTCCATCTCAAAGCTAGTGTGAAATGTTGCAGCTTAGGTGAATATGTCCAAAAATCCATTCGATAATCAGGACCTCAAGATCCAAAAGGAGTGGCTCTTATCAAATTCAGGCCCATTTAGGGGCTTTGTAGGGATAAACCTATTGCAAGGGATCACACCAAAATTCAGTGGCTTCCACCACTACTGAGATGGATCAAAATCAATTTTGATGGAGCTTCAAAAGGGAATCTGGGCCCTTCAGAAGCGGGCTATGTGGCAAGATCAGAGCATGGAGATATTTTGGCTTTGGGTGCTTCGTGCTTGATGGATGGAACCAACAATGCTACAGAATGCCAAGTGGCACTTGGAGCAGCCTGAATGGAAAACACCTTAGGGGTGCAGAAATTGATTTTGGAGGGGGATTCTTTGTTAGTCATCAATGGGATTAAAAAGAAAGGTGAAATGGAAGCATGGTATCTAAACCAATACATCTGAAGTATATGAGTTATACTAAATAAGATCCTAGAGGTCCAAATTAGCAACGTATGATGGGAAGCCAATAAAATAGAAGATTTACTCCCAAATATAGAAGTAAGGAGGCCATGTAATGAGAATAAATTATTCATGGAAGACTTTAGTAAACTCAAAACTAGATGGGACTAGATGATGCAATTGGATTTGTGCCTTGGGACTTTAAAACATCAGCTTTTATGACAATGGGGGTGCAGGTGATAATCACAAGGAGATCTTGTGTACTTCAAGCTTTTGGAATTTGAATGAGACCATTTGAATCAGTCAAATTGCTTGGAAACAAGGCACCATGGGAAGACAAGTAGTAGTGCTCAGTTTTGCATGAAGCTGAATTGATGGAGTGACAGTTTTGGCATCATTCTATAATGAATACTTAGTACTCCCTCCCTCTTTCACACAAGGCCATGGGTATTTGCAAGATGTCTTCATGAGATCTCATATGAAGATCACTTATTGTGACAGCCTTCTTGGGGGATGAAGCTAAGGAACACCTCTCTTTAAACCAAGAAGCTTTGGGAGCATTCTACACCACAACAAGAAAAATCCAAGAGTAGGGAGAAATTTGGATTGACAAAGGGAGGCCATGTTACACATTCAAATTATGGAAGAAGGTACTAGTGGTCATGGAGGAAAACTTCTCACTTCATTCTCCAAATCAACTCCCCACATTTTGGGATGAGATCATGACACACATGCTGGGCAACGTCTTTCATTTCAATGACCCTAAGTTTTTGGAGGTGTTTTCAACAATATTTGGGGAAGAGTTACTCAACTTTGAATGGAGGTCACAGACAAATTTGGACATCTCCTCCCTATTCTTGGCTCTTGGTCTCATGGTTGGGAACACGAAGATAGAGACTCTCTACGTGGAAAAGCAATATCTAGAGCCCAAGTGGTCGGTTGGCATGAAAGGTATAGTGGATCATGTTGTGTTGGGTGTGGGGCTCAGGATGTCACATGGTCTATGGAGTTTGATTGGAGGTGGCCAAGGAGTGGTTCAGCCTTTGGTTGTATGGACTTCTTTGTAGCCCATGGAGGTGCATCTCCTGGAGGTGAAGTGAGGTTGGGTTATGATCCATGATTTTTTAAAGAAGGTGGAGGAGCGTTGAGCACAAGGTAAACCGGCCAAAGTAAAGTGGAAAAGATCACCCCAATGAAATCAACAACGCTGGTCAAAAACACTGGAAGGCCTCAACCTCACCGTCAAGTTCAGAAGAAAGAATAGACTTGAGGAGTTGTTGCATCAGGGTCTAGGGCCATTCTGAACTTTTCTCAGGAGGAGGCACATGGTTGGTTTCGGTAGGAAAGTGGGAATGTGGGGATTTTTTTGTTTTTTGATGTTGTGTCAAACAAGAAGCTAAACTAGTTATCATTGTAAGCACTCGATGCATTTTGGGACTAGGAAATAGTCTATTGTGGGTAGAAGTGTTTAGACAGTTTATGGCGTCATAGTTTGTTTAGTGTTTTTTTGCAGTATGAGCAAATAATATAGCATTTGCTAAAATCCTTTTGTAACCTCACTTATATTCAATACAAATTCAAATTTACCGATCCAAAAAAAATGTATTAAAACTATCTAAAATTTACTTAAAACTATTTTAAAAAAATGTATTTAAATTATTTAAAAAGAGTAGTTAAACAATTTTAAAAATGAGTCAAACTAAAAAACAAAGCGTTCAAACCATTTAAAAAAGAATGATTACCTATAGTGAATGTATCTAGAATTTCCAATATGTTGGTCTATGGTGAGAGAATGGAAAAGTTGGCAGAAAAGGAATATGGAAAAGTTGGGTTGGGATTGGAGCGGTTGGATCGGAGGAAGCTGCAAGAAATAGAAACATTACATATACTCATTATGTGCAGTTAGAGTGTAGCTATATTTATCTTTTGAATGAATCCCTATATGCATGTCATTGGAAGATGGAAAATCCACATCCACATTAACCGCTACGTTAAAATGAATGTTTACTAGCTATGGGTCAAAGGTTTGAAACATGTAGGAGTATACTCTCCTTTAATAAAGGAGACCAATCTTAAATGGTGCACAACAACCTTCCCACAAATGGATGATGGAATTCCTGGTCCAAATACATTAGCCTCCTACAAATGAATGTGATGACCATAAGCAATGATAGTGTTTACTATACAAACCATAAGAAAAGGTTTATGTAGAGGATGAGGAGCCAGCTGTGTCAAGCATTTGGGATTGGTAACATTGATGTTTGGAGAGTATAGCAGGGCTTGTGGCTAAAGTCACACAACAGAGGCAACCTTGAAAGTGAGTGACATCTAGCTAGAGGCAAAAAACACAAACAACATGAAACATTTGAAATGGAGGCAGTGTTTCTGATACCACTGCTAGATGAACATAGGGACAATATGTAATACCCTCTCCTATGTGACATTTTATTTCACATGTTTGATTTTATTTTTGTCATGTTAGGAGGGTTAACTATTTGATTTGATAACTTACCAATATTAATGTGAATTTTATATGAATTAATGGTGCTAATAGATAATACAAACTTATTATTAATATCTAATACTAAGTTTAATGCTAAGACATTTAGCTATCCATTGAGAGGTTAAGCATTAAAATGTATAAATATTATATTAACAATTTGAATAGATGATAAATATCTACTTATTTGTTATAAAGTTGATTGGAATTGATAATCGATCTATATTCATATTTGTATCTCATCGTGCAAAATATAATTGTAATTT